>BJCO01377290.1:0-11033 GCA_018326465.1 Flaveria floridana | reverse complement strand
GTAGAAGATTCTGGATGCGTGAATCCTTTCCAACAGTAAAAGCAGAGAACTGATCTTCCATTTCTTTAAACTTGGTGAACTAAGAACATGACAGATTGACCCATGCAATTGGACAGGCTGACTGGTTCAACCGTGCGATTGAAGGATGCGAATGGCTTCAATCATGCGATTGGATTCAGTCGTGCGATTGAACTAGACGAATGAGGTCGACCAAATGGAAAACTTCAATCGTGCGAATGAACTGTGCGAATTAGTTCAGTCGTGCGATTTAACTATGCGAATAGAGTTCAGTCGTACGATTGGGCCAATCGTGTGACTGAAGCTGCTGCTGCGGGAAAAAATCAAATTTTTGAACACTTGACTCAAAATTACGAATTTTCAAGAACCCTAATCTGCTGTATGGGAACAAGTCTAAACTTTTGACATAGAAACTCGACAAAACCAAGTTTTGAAGCGAAAAAGTGTATCTTTTGAATACAATGTTAGTTTTGACACCAAAACCAATTGAATCCATGCAAAATCACGAGCCTAAGCTCTGATACCACTTGCTAGGACCGATTTCGTACGGAGTACTAACAGATTATGCATGATACCGAATCAAATAGTATAGAATCCTATTTGATTGGTGCTCCGATCAGTGAGAACGAATATCCTGATCAATCCAACGAGAAAACAAACGTTAAGAATGAATAAGAATTGATCAGAAACGAACTATGAACTTGGATTGACGACTTGGTATGCTCTGGACGACTAGGGTACGTAGGTATTCGAAGTGTTGTGTTTTTCCATGAATTACGTGATATTTATAGGTTTTCTGTCTTCATTCGTACAACTGAACCATTAGCATGGTTCTGTCGTGCGACTGAATCATGCGATTGACTCATACGCACGACTGAAGGTTCAGTCGTGCGACTGACTCAATCTTATGTCTCAGCCTTGCGACTGATCCAGTCTTCTGATTCAATCATGCGACTGGTCCATAACATTAAATATTCATGCGTATGGTCCATTAGCATCAACTATCACATGGATAAGTTAAACATACTTCTAAATTCTTATTGACTTAGAACCATGTAAAACAACATCAAACCTATATAGTTAGTTCATACACGTGCAACACATTCAATAAAATGATATCATGACATTATCAAACATAAATTAACATCACAATGCACTTCATATATCATTCCCAATTCATTACATCAATTATATATATGTAAGACATGAAAGACTATTACATTTCAGAACATAAACTAGGTACATCAATATGTATCAACAGAAGATGCATATACGGAAATGAAGGATAACATATTCTAAGGCATTATCATGAATGATCCTCAATGGAACACCATGGAGCTACCCTAACCTCCAAGAAAGTATTTGACTCCGGATTCTACTAGTCCATGATCTTCAAAGATGGTCACAACATCACACGCACCTATGATGCATGGGGAATTGATCACATGGGGCATTCCCGGTGTCTTTTGGCAATCGTTACATATTGCTAGCAGTCGATTATGTCACAAAATAGGGTGAAGCTCAAGGCTTACCTAATAATGATGTAAGAAACATTGTCAAATTCCTTAAGAAACTATTCTCCCATTTTGGTGCTTCAAAAGCTCTAATTAGTGATCAAAGAACGCAATTTTGTAACAATCATCTTGAAAGAGAAATGGACCGTTATTACGCTCACCATCATATTTCAACAGCCTATCATCCCTAATCAAATGGCAAGTTGAGGTCACTAACCAAGGCATGAAACGGATCCTTAAAATGCCGTAGGTCAAAACCGCAAGTATTAGTCTACCAGGATGGATAATGCCTTATAGGTCACTAACCATTCAAATTGTTGTATCGGAAGCGTGTCTTCTACATGTGGAACTTGAACACAATGCCTAATGCGCACTCAAAGCAGCAAACCTTGACCCACACGCTCCAGGTAAAAATCAATTTTTGCAAATCCACGAACTCGAGGAACTAAGAGATCAAAAGTATGAAAATTCTAGGGTTTATAAAAGTGGATTGATGAGGATAACTAAGCTGACACGCCGGAGTTGGCTGCTGGCACAACAGGGTGGTGCCTTACCGCACCGCAGGCGGACGCGCGGTAAAGAACTCTAAACTTTCTCTTTAGGTATCCCCCCTCCGTACCCTGTGTGAAGGAGCTGATTTAGCGTGATTGTCAAGCATCTCATTCACTACTAAAAGAAAGAAAAGACATAGAAATTTAAAGATTGGAGATTAAAGAGCACAAAATGATTCCCATGGGAGAACATGTCTTACGGTATATCTCTCGTTTATGTTTGTTCCCGGAAGTTAAAATCGAGATGGTCTGGACCTTATACGATTAAAGACGTTTATATCCGAATGGTGCCATTGAGATTGAAAACCATGAGGGATTAAGTTTTAACATAAATGGTCATCGGTTAAATTGTATTCCCATGGACTAACTAAAATCTTCTTGGAAGAATTATACCTCCACCCCAACAAATACTAAATATGAGGAAGGATCACATTAAAGACCCAAAACTAAAACTTGGCACCTGTATAATTGATTTTCCTTGAAATTTTTAACTTTTAATAAGACTTAACAAGCCAAAGACGGGGTCCTGTGCCATAAAGCACGCCCATGTTCCCCTGCCAAACTTTTTCCCGCGATCTCTGTTGACGACTCTAGAATGTTAAAAGCCGAATTTAAGATGAAATTAAACAAGCACCAGGTCGCGCCTAGCCAAGTATGCCCCCGTGTTCACCAAATTCGACCTGTATATAAATAGCACACTTGTTCTAACCTCTCATCACTAAAAAATCTACTCAAAAACCTCAAAAAATGAGAGATTCCAACCACAGTAGCTTGAATTTGAACACTACGGAGATAGCGCGTTCCAAAATGTGAGAACCAACCATGCAGGAGTACTTCTTCAACTTGCATGAACTGATCAAGCACAGATGAACTTATTGGCAAACCAACTCCTAGTTGAACGTATCCAAAAAGTTCAAGAAATAGGCTAAGAACTCGTCTTTGTTAACCCCCAGCTCACATAATTTAGAAACTGTACTTCACACTATCCTATCCTGAGCCTTCTACACGAAATGTGTGGAGGTTTGCTTTTAGAAATATTTTGTGATGTGTAATGTGCACTAGTGCGCGATCAAGAGTCCAGTTTGGCAGGCTTAGACTCTTAGCTTTAACATATCGTGTATTCGTAGATCGTTAGAAGATGTAATCATCATTTGGTTTGTTATAATTAACTTTGTGAATATTATCTTATATTTTCTGGTGATTTGAAAGTGATAAAACTTGACATGGATAAGCACATAATGCGTAACGTAGACAACCGAAACAACACAAACTGAAAATCGGTGACATATACCGGGAGCATGCCCTCGTGCCTACGGAGGCGCACCTGAAAAAATTATAATGCAATTTTAGACTTTTCAATCCCTTGTCCCATCCTTCTTCAATTATGTTGCTTTGAATTCGATTGCATGTCTGTTCCATCCCGAATTCACTCCAAACTCACAACTTCTTTAAATTTTCTTTCATTTTCTCAAGTGTTATTCAACTTTTCTTCCAAGATTAGTCATGAAGAGGTAGTATTAGTTAATCCCATGATGTAATGATGATTATTCTCATATAGTTAGATGATTAGGTTTCTAAATAACAAAAACCGTTGCCATTATATGTGAATTCATGCAACAACGTTTATATGGGTTGATTACTATTATAAACCTTCTTGTTTTTATGTATCTTATGTGTTTAATTAGTGTGTTAATGATATTAATTATTTAGTTTCCTTTGTTTAGGTTTAAATTTACTTTGGTAAAATGAGTATCTTCATAAACCGTGATTTAGTCATCGTTAATTACCTTCATGTTACAAGGATTTAGTTTGTTAAACAAACGGTTTTAACACTTTAATATCAAGTATCATGAAATATTAACAAGTTTTTATACGTTAAATGTGTAATCTTTGATTAACCAAGAAGGAAAATCTTAAAACCCATGATTAGTCAAGGGTTTACAAACAAAACCACACTAGCTCGACTTAAAATTTCACCGGAAAAATATTGAACACGCCCCCATGCTCCACTAGGCATACCCTATGTTCAATAGGTTTTCCTCTTAAATTTAAATTTTAAATGTTTCAAATAAGAATACCCAAATATGGGATCGTGTCTAACCAATCTCGTGCCCGGCTACTAACATCCCAAAATTATTCAAAAATTTATATTGTATAGTTTAACTTATTTATTTCTAATTCAAGAACATGGAACAACCATACCTTGTGTTTAACGAAAGCCGCAAAAGGTGGTATCGTGACAGATTGAATAATATGTTATAAAGAGCAGAAAGATCACATCTGCGAGTTAACAAGGACACCTTAGCAACCGCTGACAGTTGCAAAGATATAATGATTTGTTGAGCATTCAGTAGAAATTTTGTTATCAAAAAATAGAACAACCATTTATAAGCTCACTCTTTAATTTTTAGCATCTTTCAGGTTTAGCATGAAGAAATTTGACCATGGGATGATCAGACTGATTTTCTCAGACTTGGTGAAAGGTGGCACAAAATATTTGTCGCCTTGTTTGGGATTTATCTGGGCATTTAAACAAAACATTGAATGGAGGAAGAAACGATGTCTATTATGCCGGTGTATTACACATTTACAGATGAAGAAACTAAAGATCCAAACATTGGTGAAATGCACAAGGCATTCTAGGAACAAATTAGAATAGGAAGTTTTAACTCACGGAAAAACAAAAGTAGCCAGCTGCGACACCTGTTGTTGCAATACATCCGCCTTCTCCTTAGCCATTCGATTATTGCATGCGGTCAAATCAAGGGAGTTGTTAATCTAAGAGATTTATTTTTCTTATGTTGTATAATGAATCGTCAATCGTGTAACATTGGCTATTTGGTTTTATTACTTATTATATAAGGATGCAATTGCAGGTTCTCCAACACCAATTTTCGGGGCAAGCTGGATTTTGAATCTCTATGAAAGCTATGGTTATGACATGGAAAAAACCAAAGGAGTTATGCCATGTCAGTTAGATTTGAGCATTTGTAAAAGTACGTATATGGTTACAAATCTACTGAACGGGCAGTCGCGGTTTATGGATAGGGCACCCCCATGCTTAGCCTTAAAAATACTCCCATGCTAAAATTAGCACACCCCCATATTCAACAGTCTAAAAAAGAACAAAAGAACTATCCCTAAAAAACAAGCACGGGGGCATGCCCTAGGAGGCACGGGGGCATGCCCCATAAAACACGGGACTTTGCTTGACCACTTCTGCATGTACGAGCCGCCTAACTTTGGTAAGCACTATACTAGTATGGGGTCGTGACTTTTAGGCATAGAACGTGCTTAAACACTCTTAGAAACTTATAAATAAAGGCTAATTTATAACATTTTGAGGAGCTTTTGGAGAGGGAAAACTCTGTTGACTTCTCTCAGGAATCCCCACTCGAAGACCCTTAGGAGGCTCGAGAGCTGCATTAACCACTTAAAAGAATCTCGAGATTGTCTAAACATTATCCTCTGAAAATCACTAGTTTTGATTGTTTCATTTCATAGATGATTGCATATTTATCTTGTATTTTAGTTGTTGTTATGTTCAAGCTCATTATGAGATAAACTCTTATTATCATGCTAATTTGATGAAACTTATGTAGTCTGATAGAGCAATGGTGTGTTTTATATTATGGTGATCTTTAGTAAAATTTTGATGGGTAGCATCTATATTTAAATAGAAAGTTCTAAACTTATGATTTGTAATTGTAAATGTCATAAAAGGTTGAAAAACGTATGAAGTAACTTTCATTCATGAAACCGATCTTCAAAATAAATCCATAGCTAATGAACTAGAAATGGTTATTAGAAATCATATCACCTTAACTTTCTACTCATTTGCAGGTTTCCTTTTATTTGTCTGAAAATTTACAGTAAGTGTTATGGTTTTCTAAAATCAATGGTATGTTAAAAAGAAACTTGATTAACTCACTTGCTAACATTAAGTTATGTTTTCAGATTATATGTTAAAAGGGTGCACAAGTATTGCCTTCATCACTAGGGGCTAAGACTTTAGCGTTATAAGTTACTAAATGCGGATTTCCTTGTCACTACGAAGCAGGTTTAAGAGAAATCCGTGCTAACTCATTTTCTAAATATTAACATAACTATTTTAACTTATATCTTTAATCACACCATGCAATTAATCATAGTTATATAAGCATAATCGAAGTTAGTATGATAGCCTTAAATTCGTGTTTTAAACCTAAAAGTCTCAAATCGTTACATTTTATTTTTATTTAAATTATTATTTTAAAATCTAAAAAGTTGGTTACATCAATGCAACTTATCATTTTCTCAAAACAAAACCTATCCCGATAGTCAATTATAAGGGTTGTTGAGTAGGCTTGGTGTGTTCATGGATTGATACTTTGTTCTTACCAACATTATATATATTATCGTACGATAGATACACTTGACTTTTGTGCGTGTGGTTTAATATTATTAACAACCATTAAAAATGAATGTGTGTAAAAAGTTTATATAAAAATATATATACCATCTGCATGGAATCAACAACTATTCTGGAAAACATTTAGGGATGATCTCGAAATACATTAGTGTGGGGGTAGTTTTGAATGATGAAGAGTTGGTTAGGAACATTTTTTGATACCATACTAGGTAAGTTTATCAATCTACTAGCATTGATTGAACAAAGTTAGAATATTAAGTCGATTTTCATTCGAGGAGGCAATTGCACATTTGAAGTTATATGAGGATAGAATGAGACTTCACTAGACCCGCCAAACAAGTGAGCACAACTTGTTATGCACAAGGACAAACCTGTATTCAAGTTCCATGGGTCATGGAAGGAACCATAAGTTAGGTGGCAAGGTAAAAGGGACAAGGGTGGTGTAATGGTCAAGAGGAAAAGGCATGGGTCATGGTAAAGGTAACCACGATGTACACACAAGTAACCAAGAGCAGTATTAGGAAATAGGATAAAGGCACATCAAGTGCTTTAATTTTAACTAATTTGGGCACTTCGCCGTTGAATGTAAAGAACCAAAAGACAAATATAATGAAGCTAATCTGACCTACACTAAAGAAGATGGACCTTCATTGGTATTTATGGATGAGCCATCCAAGTTCGTATAACCAAATAAGGATAGTTCACACCAAAACATGAGGTTTCATCATGTGAAAACAAATGGAATGTTTGGTACCTAGACAATAAGGCTAGTAAGTTTGGCTTAAGGACGGATCTAAAATATAGATTAAAGGCAAAGGATCTTTGCCATTTAAGTGTAAGAATGGAGAGCACTTGTTGATTCATGATGTTTACTATATCTCAGCATTACCCAGTAATACCGTAAGTTAAGGGAAACTAACTGAAGAAAGGTATGACATAGAAATGTGTAACAACTTGTGAAAGATGATGAGAAAGCCGGGATATTAGTTCTAAGAATCCATAGGTCAAGTAACCATTTACATAAGTTAGTGTTGAATATTACCAAACCGGTTAGTCTTGTAGAGCATATGAATGATAATAGTTGGCTTTTACATGCAAGGAGGGGTTATATTAATTTTGCCACAGTCGACTATATGGCACGCAAGGCATTGGTGATTGGTCTACCTAGGATTTCACATCCTAGCCAAGTGTGTGAGGGCTGTCTAATTACAAAATAGACAAAAAAAAATCCCATTTTAAAGGAATCCAAGTAGAGAGCTACTAAACCTTTTGAGCTTGTTCATGCAAACCTTTGAGGTCCAATAGCAAACCAAACGGAAAGAGGTAACCAGTATATTTTTACTTATCATTAATGATTTCACTTGATATATGTGGATATATATGCTTAAGACCAAAGATCAAACTTACTTAAGGCTCGATCATAAAAGGAAAGTAAGTTGAAAATTTGATATTTGCGAACCAATCGCGGAGGTGAGTTCACATCACATGCTTTCAATGAATTTTGTAGCTAGGAATGAATAAAATGATAACTAACTCTACTACATACCCGTCATCCAAATAGGGTAGTAGAGCGTAGGAACCGTACCATAATGGAGATGACCTGATCGTTGCTACTATCGATGAAGGTATACATACGTAATCAAATTGAGTCAAAGGCGGTGAAGGGTACAACACCTTATCAACTGTGGAAGGGACACAAGCCGAATCTTGGATACCTAAAGGTTTTCGGTTGTCATGGGTATGCAACACATTTAAAGAATCAAATTGAGTAAACTTGAAGATAGGGGATAGGTGTTAGTATATATGCGAGCAGAGGAAGGAACAAAAGGGTTTAGGTTAATAGATCCTAAGATATATAAGATTATGATTACACGAATAATTAACTTCATCAAGAAAAAATAGTGGGCTTTAGGAAAACTTCCTAATTCCAAACACACTTCAAGTTAGGCCAATTCAATTGTAAAAAACTCATACTAGAATGATCAGTCAAATAGTCAAAGCCCAACAATGGAAGACGAACAAATTAGGAATGTAGACTCACGCCCTAAAACTCTAATCACTAATCATAATTCACCTCCCTCTCATGTCTCGTGTATTAATAATCAAGAAGAGTCATGTGGTACTAATTCAAATATGTAGGAATCAGATGGATGTAGAACAGATGATACACCTCCTCAAGGTTAGTGATCACTTGGTGGAATTTATCAAGATACAGTAGCCTATACAAATGAATAGGTTAGAGAATGGTATGATGAGAATCCAGAGTTCATGCTAATAGATGATAAGCCAAAAAAATTTTGAAAAGCCATCTGCTGAAGAACCATGGAGAATTGCAATGAAGCCTACAAGTTGACCCAGTGCCTCTTGGACATAAGGCAACAGGGCTTAAACGGATTTTTAAGTTTAAGAGAGATGCTAGTGTAAACATAATCAAGCATAAACCCATTTGGTTGAAAAGGCTATGTGCAACTTAACGGTGTAGAGTACTTTTAAGATACTTTTGCCCCATCCATAAGGTTAGACATAATCTAATTACTTTTAGTTATTGAAGCTAAATAAAGGTGGCTTGTACATCATTTAGATATTAAGTTGAATTTCCTTAATGGAGACCTTAAAAAGGAAGTTTATGCCTGACAACCGACTGGATTTGAAGTTAAAGGAAAAGAGAGCATGATTTAGAAGGTGTACAAGGCAATCTATGGTTTCAGGCGGGCGCCTAGAGCTTGGAACATTCAATTAGATGAAACACTAAGGGAACTTGGTTTCTTGTAAGTGTGCACATGAACAGGTACTATATTAGGTGTGTAAATTTGATTCGATTATTATTATAGGTGCTATGTGGACAATTTTTTGTCACAGGGTCAAATGAGGATGAGATTAGTGAGTTTAAAAGAAGGATGAAGAGAAATTATTATATGAGTGATTTGGGTGAATTGACATACTATTTAGGCATTGAGGTAGATCAATAGAAAAAGGAAATTTTGCTGAAACAAGAAGGGTATGCACTTAAGATTCTCAAGCTAGCTAGGATGAATATGTGCAATGCACCCTAGGTACAATGGAGTGCAAACTATAGTTGACTATTGATGAAAAAGGCAAACTAGTAGAGCCAATTATGTACCAAAGAACTTTTGGATGTCTTAAATATTTGGTTCATACACGTCTTGACTTCAGCTACTTGTAAGGAATACACTTAGAGGCTGATGCAACCATAGAACCAAAGAGCTCTCAGCATGCACGTGTACTAGAAAAGTACTTCGGAAGATTTGATATAACTCAGTGAATTATGCTAAGTATAAAATATCCCGAAGCCAAAAGACCAATTCTTCCAAAGCCAAAGTCGAAGTCTTTCGAATCTTAAAAGACAAAGTCTTCCGAAGCCAAGACTGGTTTCTTTCAAAGACAGAGAAGGCATGTCTTCTCTAACATACTTTTGACAAAAGTTGAATCACCTTTCCACTACCATCTTTGAACACTCACCAGCTAGTATGAGTTGGTGAAAAGTCCATGCTTCTATCAACTGTATATTAAGGTATTGAGTCTATAACTTTCTAAGTATGTAATTTTATCCTTTTTGTAATAGATAAGGATGTGAGCTATGGCATGTCATTTTAGCTAGTCAAAAGGTAATCTGCATTTTCAGTCTACGTTGATCTTGTTGTCTAGATTAGTATTTCTACCCGGCATTCAAAGTATGGTTGGCTGTAGGATGTAGTATAAATTATCTCAATTACTTGTATCTAAAGTAAGCTTTGTAACACTTGTAAGAACTTGAGAGCAATATACATCATTCTTGAAAACTATATTTGAGTGTTCCTGTTATTGTTCTTTTCACTTGTGTTCATTGTTTCATCTTATCTAGTTCCCTATTTGAAACTGTTATAACTATTCTAACCTTGTGAAACTATTGTATTGACCTTCTTCACGGGTCCTGCAATTGGTATCAAAGCAATTCAGGCTTTTGATTGTAAGAACTCACCATCTTAGATCTCTTCAGTTTCTCAAAACACTTATCAGCTTAAATGGCAGCTATGTCAAAGGCTGATATGGAAACCGGTACCATGAATAGATCTCTACTGATCACTCCTGATGATTTTGATACTTGGTGCCAACATATGGAAGGGTTCATCAAGTCTCAAGACAGTAAGATGTGAAGATCTATCATAAAAGGACTTCACATCCCAAGCACCTCTTTAGCCACTACTGGAGGTGGGATGATGCCTAAGTAAGTGGTTGATTATTCAAAAGAAGATTGGAAGAAAATTGATGTAGAGCAGAAAGACATGACCGCTTTTCAAACTGCTCTTCCAAAATCTATATACAGAGGCTTCAAGAAGTACAAAACTATTGAGCAGCTCTAGGATGCACTGAAGCTCATGCATGAGGGGTCTGAGAAAGCCAAAGAAAACAAGAAAGACCTCATGAAGCTGAAGTTTAAGAACTTCACCCACAAGAAAGGTGAAACCATGACTCAACAATACTTCAGGTATGTTGAGATTGTGGATACTCTAATGGATATTGGAGTAAAACTTGAGAATA
>BJCO01377273.1:0-14672 GCA_018326465.1 Flaveria floridana | reverse complement strand
AGCATGAAGGTCATACTTGTGCCATGGGACTTTGATATTCTAGTGATTGGATTTGATCTGTAAATTTTGTATTTGGATATATGTAAATTAAGTGTTAATTGTACAACTTACTAATTGACTAGTTTATGTTAGAGTTGTATAAAACTTTGAGAGGGAAAACCCTCTTGATTTAAAAGTTTGGTCGGCCCCTCCCTCACATTTGATTGGACCTTTGCCTTCTTGAGACTCCCCAACATTTACTAGTCATACACACTACCCAAACCATTATTTTCTCACATGCAACACAAAACACAAAACACTCTCTCTTCTCTCCTCTAAGTTTCGGAAACTCCAGCAGATTAAGAAGAGTTTTGGAGATGTTTTGGGTGTTGATTTCTCCCTAGAAAGAAGTGTTTGCTATCAAGCTCGGGGTATACAAGCTTGAGGCATCCTCTCCTTGGAGCCTTGGCCGTTTTTGGAGCATCAAACACCTTCTTCTCTTGGTCGATTTAGCTGCTAGAAGGAGGTAGTTTGGGAGATTGTTTGGTTGTCACATTATGAATGTTTTATGTGTTTATATAGCTTGCTTATTCACATATTAAAGATCCTTTTGATTTGGGTTTGTTTTTCATCTTAAAACATCATTTAGAACATGAAATTTTCAGCTTATAAATATGTTATAAAGCTATACTTCCGCTGTGTTTTTCAGAAAGTTTAAAAGGTTAAACTCATTTTGTGTTCTTGCAAACCCATCATTAATGGCATACTGTCAGACCCCGTTCCCGGGACGCTTACAGTTTGGACCATCATCGCATAAAACGTTTAAATAAAACATTTCCAACGGAATTTAAAATTTTCATTAATAACAAAATCGTGTTAACATATCATATCATTTCATTTGACATCCTATAAGTTTCATGAACACAATATGTTTTCCCAAAATATGGATGCCAGTCTTTAAACATATCCCAGTAGCTTATGCATCCACGCCTGCACCTCCTCAGCATCAAACCTTACCTGCCAACTATTATGCATGCAAAAGTCAATGACACTGAGTGAGTTCTAGTTTTATAAGTAAAAAAATTTACTTTCGTATAATCATATCCTTTACTTTTGCACGTTATCATACATTGTACATTCATTTAGATAATAATCATTATTATCTTCCGTTATCGTTTGTTTTCGCACGTTACCGCACTTTTCGTACTTTTAATCTTTAATTAGATCCTGTCTCATGCTATGCCCCATCATTGTGCACAAAGCAACTACCGTTTTGGGGTCAAGCGACAAGGATTCCGTTTTAACACATTATCGCACTTTATCGTACATCATTGCCAACCACAAAGGTTGAAACCCCTGTGCATACTCAAGGGTTAGCTAAACTGCACACAGTTGAGGTAGCATCTACCTCATGGAGTTGTAAAACTCCATCGTTCGCTTGCAATACTTTCATTCCTTCATTACGTTCCACACTCATCACCGTTACCTTTCACTTTCATTACATAATACTTCACTTATTCATTCGCACGTTTTTAGTAAAGTCACATCATAAAATACATAGTTTTGAAAACTATTACATCGTAGAAAGATAACACATCACACATACAGCATACTATGCGAAAACTTACATACATCAACTTTAACATCTCGCGTGAAAACTTAAATTTCGTTCGAGAACAATGCATCACTCAGAACCTGCATCTTTAAACATCAAACCATTTCGTGCAAAGGCTCCCGCACGAGAACTTCTTGTCGTGCGACAATATCATCTCGTGCGAGAGCTTTTCTTATCACGCGAGAACCCTGCTTTCACGCGAAACCTGCACATTTAAATTTTCTAATGTACAACTTTAACTACTCGAGCGAAAACTACACGTTCCCACCTATTTCTCTAAATTTTTGCGTCTGAGGTTGCCTAATGAGCCTAACATCATAAGCATTATCATTCTAAGCATAAACAAGCATTTTCAAATGTATGGTATGCATAATAGCCCCAAAACATGAAAACTTACATAAAAAGGGGAGTAGAAACTCACCTTGTGAAGTCTTGACTCAAACACGACCTTCCCGAAGCCTTTAACAAATGAAAACTATAGAATCAGGTGTTGTATATGTAAATAGTTGTTCCTTAGTACATAAAACGAGTTACTACACAAATTACATACCTTAACACTTCGAATCGGCACTTTCTCTCTCTGAACGACAGCTTTCTCTCTCTAGCAGCAGCACTTTTCGCATAAATGAGTGCCAGACATGGGTTCGCAACTATTTATACCCCAGCTTAACTTTTCGCAGGCTTCTCATGTGAGAACATTCTTTCGCGTGACAACTAATCCTTTTTGCGCGAGAACATCTCTTCGCGCGAAAACTTCTTAAGCCTCTCTTTTCTCCAAAATTTCCAGGTGTTAAAAGTTCACCCCCCTTATTTAGGTTTTGTTCTCAAAACCTGTTAGTCGTCAAACAGATGAGAGTAATGCTACCTCATCTCTTCCTCGGTTTCCCAAGTGGACTCTCACCCTTTCCTATGTTTCCATTGTACTCGCACCAGTGGAACCACTTTGTTCATCAGCCTCTTCTCCTTTCGATCAATGATGGCCACTGGTTGTTCCATATAATTAAGTTGCTCGTCAATCTCGATATCCCTAAGTGGCACAATCACATCTTCGTCGGCTAAACACTTCCTCAGATGAGATACATGAAACATCGGGTGAATTCCACTTAGCTCATCGGGTAGTTCCAATCGATAGGCTACCTCCCCTACTTGGGAAACAATTCGAAATGGCCCAATATACCTCGGGCTATACTTCCCTCGCTTCCTAAATCGGATGATCCCTTTCCAAGGTGAGACTTTCAACATAACTCGATCCCCCACCTTGAATTCGATCGGCCTACGCATCTTGCCAGCGTATGACTTTTGCCTATCCTTCATCGCCTTCACAAAGGCTTTGATATTCTCCAACTTTTCAGTTGTAGCCTCGATCACCTCAAGGCTTGCCAACTCTTTCTGCCTGATCTCTCCCCAACACACGGGCATCCTACACCTTCTACCATATAACATCTCATAAGGAGGCATACCAATACTGGCATGATAGTTGTTGTTGTATGTGAACTCGGCTAACGGTAAGTGCTCATCCCAACTTCCACCGAAATCAATGATGCATGCCCAAAGCATATCTTCCAGCGTCTAAATGCTCCTCTCCGACTGACCATCGGTCTGAGGGTGGTAAGTTGTACTGATGTGTAATTTTGTCCCCATCGCATCATAAAATTTCTTCCAAAACATAGATGTAAACCGGGTGTCGCGGTCAGACATGATAGACACCGGTATGCCATGACAAGACACAATCTCCTTGATAAACAGTTCCACCAACCTCTCCAATGAATTCTTTTCGTGGATCGGCAGAAAATGACCACTCTTCGTCAATCGGTCAACAATCACCCATATGGCATCGTAGCCTCTTACCGTACGTGGCAATTTTGTATTGAAGTCCATAGTGATCTGCTCCCACTTCTACTCGGGTATATCCAACGGTTGGATCTTTCTGTATGGCTTCCGGTGTTCCGCCTTCACTTGCAAGCAAGTAAGTAACTTGCTCACATACTCGGCTACATCGCGTTTCATTTCCGGCCACCAATAGTCTTTCTTCATATCTTGATACATCTTCATGGCACCGGGATGAATCGAGTATCGAGTCTTATGGGCTTCATCCATGATCTTTCCCTGTAGATCCCCATAACGAGGTACTCACATCCGTCCACATCGGGTTCTAACACCCAAAGTGTTCTCACCCAATTCTATGACTAGACCTTTCATACGCTCGGAATTAATCCGATCCTCCTTCAGAGCTTCGTCCTGAAACTCTTTGACCTGCTTCATGACGTCAGCGGTCATGATCAACTGATAAGCCTTCACCCGAATCGGCTTAGGTCTCTCCTTTCGACTAAGGGCATCAGCCACTACGTTGGCCTTACTCGGATGGTAATGGATCTCGCAGTCAAAATCCTTGATGAGCTCCAACCATCTCCTCTACCTCATGTTCAGTTCCTTTTACTCGAAGAAGTACTTCAAGCTCTTGTGGTTAGTGAAGATGGTGCACTTTGTCCCGTACAAATAATGCCTCCAAATCTTCAACGCGAATACCACTGCCGCTAGCTCCAAATCATGGGTAGGGTAGTTAGCCTCATGGACCTTCAACTGTCAGGACACATCAACATGCAACCCAACCCTGAATAAAAAGAATCCGAATAAACCACCAAGTCCTCGCTCCCCTCGGGTAACGTCAAAACTGGAGCTTGCTTCAACCTTGTTTTTAACCCTTCGAAAGCCTTCTCCTGCTCTGGACCCCACACGAACTTTACATCCTTTCGGGTCAACTTGGTCAATGGAGAAGCTATCTTAGAGAAGTCCTGGATGAATCTCCTATAATAACCCGCCAAACCCAAGAAACTATAAAACTCGGATGGCGTCATTAGAGACTTCAATTGCATCACCACCTCCACCTTCGTCGGGTCTACCATAATCCCCTCAGGATTCACCACGTGACCCCGAAACTGAACTTCGTGTAACCAGAACGCGCACTTGGAGAACTTGGCATACAACTTCTCCCTTCTAAGCGTCTCCAACCCTCACGAATGTGACCGGCATGTTCTTCCTCGCTTCTCGAGTAAATCAGGATATCATAGATAAATACAATCACTGGTTTATCAAACATCGGCCGACACACCCGATTCATCAAATCCATAAAAGAAGCTAGCACGTTAGTTAAACAAAAGGACATAATGAGGAATTCATAGTGTCCATAGCGCGTATGAAAATCTGTCTTAGGAATATCCTGCTACTTCACCTTCAACTGATGGTAACCAGATCAAAGATCTATCCTCGAGAACCAACTGGCATCTTGGAACTAATCAAACAAATCAAAAATCCTTGGTAACAGGTACCGATTCTTCACCGTCAACTTGTTCATCTCACGGTAGTCAGTGCACATCCGCATACTACCATCCTTCTTCTTCACAAACAGCACCCCATGGAGAGATACTCGGTCAAATAAACCCCTTATCTAGCAGCTCTTGCAACTATGTCACCAATTCCTTCATCTCCAATGGAGCCAAACGATACGGTTCCTTAGCAATAGGTTGGGCACTGGGTATCAGATCGATTTTGAACTTGATCTCACGGTCAGGTGGCACACTAGATAGATCCTCCGGGAACACGTTCGGGAAATCATGTACAACTGGTACGTCTGACAGTCGTGATACTGTCACATCCACATCCTTCGCGTAGGCTAGATAGACACCACATCCACGCCTCATACACTTCTCTGCCAACACCATCGAAATCACTTTCGGAACAGTGTGAATCCTATCACCATAAATCGTCACCATGCTCCCGACGGGTGCAACCAATCAAATCATCTTCTTGCGATACATGATGCTTGCCTCGTAGGCTGCTAGCCAATCCATCCCTAGGACTACATCGAATCCTCCTAAGGGCATCACAAACAACCTAACAGAAAACTTATGACCTTCCATCTCTAGCTCACGCTCCTCTATCACGTCAGAAATCCTGGTAGACTTACCAATTCCAGTTTCTACATCGAAGGACTCATCAATCTTTCTACTCCTAGCGGGCAACTTATCATAGAAAGCAGTAGAAATGAAACTCCTACTAGCACCTAAATCGAAAAGCACAGAGTCACAAGTTTGGTTCACTAGGAATGTACCTAACATAACGTCGGGATCCATCCTAGCTTCCTCTGCAGTCATAGTAAACGCCCTAGCCTTAGCCCTCTACCCCTCTTTTCTCCTTCCCAGTCTCTTTCCTTGCCCCGGAGCTCTCAGCCCTCAACTTCTTGCAATCCCTGCTCAAGTGCCCCTCTTCACCGCAGTTATAACACCTCATGACCCCACATTCCCTCGCCATATGGCCGGGTCTTCCATACTTGAAACAGATCTTTGATCCCCATTTACAATCACCCATGTGATTTTTCCCACACTTACCACACACCTTCACCACCACATCTATCGCAGTCGTCTTGCGACCCTCCAACTTTGACTTCTACCTTTGGGGGTGAATCCACAGCTGCCAAAGCGTTTTCCATTCCAGTTCCTATCACCACCACCCTTCTTACTCGACTCCATCACGACCACCGCTTCTCGCTCATCATACAGTCTCCCTACCAGATCAACCACCAACCTGAACGTACTTCGTCGGGCGCCGATCAGATGTCTGCGAATATCCGCCGGCAGACCCTAAATATACCTCTTGATCTTTCGTGACACGGGCGTCACCTGATTTGGCACCAGTCGTGCCATCTCGTTGAACTTCATGGTATACTATTGGTGCGTCATGGTTCCTACCTCTAACTGCAAGAACTCCATCTCAACCTTATCCAACTCCCTGTGATGACAAAACTCCTCGATCACCAACTTCTTCAGTTCTGGCCACTTCATCTAGTCGATGGACCTACTACCCTCAGCCTGGACAATGTTGTCGCACCAGCATAAGGCTGAATCGACAAACAAGTGGGTAGCCAACTTTAGCTTCTGATCCTCTCGGCACTCGCTAATATCAAGTACCACCTCCATCTCCCTCACCCATGGGTGAGCAGTAGCAGCACTGCCATTCCCATCAAACATCGGGGCTTACATCGTCGAAATGTCCCATAGTTACAACCACGTGCAGTTTCCTGCACAGCTTCCTCTTCCTCCTTCTCACTCGAGACAACCGTCTCAGTCTCCAGTTGTTCTCTTTCTTCTCTCCCAGTGGTCCTCCTCTTTTCCATCCTTTCTTCCTCCCTTAGAGCCTTAATCACTTCAGTCACCACAGATGATAGAATCGTCTGCATGACTTGATGAACCTCCTCCACTACTGCCTCTTTCACTAAGGCCCTCAAGTTAGCACTCTCATCAACACCTTCCTGGTGATGAATCTCGGGCTCTTTGAGGTGCCGTTTCGGCAGCTCTAGCCCTGTTCCTCGTGGCCCGTGGTCCAGCACCACATCCACCACGTATGCCTCCTCGTGAGGCCTTCGAAGATCTACCACCGGCCATCTCTAAAAGCTATAAGATTTAAACACCAACACGATCATTCAAGGTAATAGCTCAGATTATGTCAAGTATAGTAAGTTCCTAATTATAGTGGCCAGTTGTGATTAGCGTTTCCTATCCTAACTACATTAGTATTCAAACCTACTTAAGAGCACATAAATCACATAAGATGCGCACGTACTTCCTTTTCATTATCATACGTAAAACGTTTACCTGCAGGCATGTAGCTACTAGGATTGGCATCCCTTTCCTTTTTGTCCCATTCTCAGTTTTAGATTAGGTTTTAAAAATATTTTACCCAATTCTCTTAAACTTTAGCTCTGATACCAACTTGTAAGGCCCCGTTCCCGGGACGCTTACAGTTTGGACCATCATCGCATAACACATATAAATAAAACAGTTGCAGTGGAATTTAAACTTTTCATTAATAACAAAATCATGTTAACATATCATATCATTTCATTTTACATCTTATAAGTTTCATAAACACGATATTTTTTTCCAAAAATATGGATGCTAGTCTTCAAACATATCCCAGTAGCTTATGCATCCATGCCTGTACCTCCTTAACATCAAACCTTACCAGCCAACTATTATGCATGCAAAAGTCAGCGACGCTGAGTGAGTTCTAGCTTTATAAGTAAAATAATTTACTTTCATATAATCATATCCTTTACTTTCGCATGTTATCATACATTGAACATACATTTAGATAATAATCATTATTATCTTCCGTTATCGTTCGTTTTCGCACGATATCGCACTTTTCGTACTTTTAATCTTTAATCTTGATCCTGTCTCATGCTATGCCCCATCATTGTGCACAAAGAAACTACCGTCTTGGGGTCAAGCGACAAGGATCCCGTTTTTGCACATTATCACACTTTATCGCACATCATTGCCAACCACAAAGCTTGACATCCCTGTGTGCATACTCAAGGGTTAGCTAAACCGTACACAGTTGAGGTAGCATCTACCTCATGGAGTTGTAAAACTCCATCGTTCGCTTGCAAGACTTTCATTCGTTCATTACGTTCCGCTTTCATCACCGTTATCTTTCACTTCATTACATAATACTTTACTTATTCATTCGCACATTTTTAGTAATGTCACATCATAAAATACATAGTTTTGAAAACTATATCGTACAAAGATAACACATCACACATATAACATACCATGCGAAAACTTACATACATCAACTTTAAAATCACGCGTGAAAAATTAACATTCGCGCGAGAACAATGCATCACTCAATACCTGCATTTTTAAACATCAAACCATTTTGTACAAAGGCTGCCGCGCAAGAACTTCTTGTCGCACGACAATATCATCTCTCGTGAGAACTTTGCTTCTCAGGCGAGAACCCTGCTTTCGCGCGAAACCTGCATATTTAAATTTTCTAACGTACAACTTTAACTACTCGCACGAAAACTACATGTTTCCCGCCTATTTCTCTAACTTTTCCAGTCTAAGGCTGCCTAATGAGCCTAACATCATAAGCATCATCATTCTAAGAATAAACAAGCATTTTCAAACGTATAGTATGCATAATAGCCCCAAAACATGAAAACTTATGTAAAAAGGGGAATAGAAACTCACCTCTTGAAGTCTTAGCTCAAATACGACCTTCCCGAAGCCTTTAGCGAACGAAAACTACATAACCACGTGTTGTATACGTAAATAATCATTCCTTAGTACGTAAAACGAGTTACTACACGAATTACATACCTTAACACTTTGAATATGCACTTTCTCTCTCTAAACGACATCTTTCTCTCTTTAGCAGCAGCACTTTTCGCATAAGTGAGTGCCAGACATGGGTTTCACGGCTATTTATACCCCAGCTTAACTTTTCGCAGGCTTCTTGTGTGAAAACATTCTTTCGCGCGAATTGAGCCTTTTCACGCGAGAACATCTCTTCGCGCAAAAACTTCTTAAGCCTCTCTTTTCTCTAAAATTTCCAGGTGTCACACATACCAGCTAATCTGGGAGCGCAACATTATGTACCAGCACATGGTGTGGATAGTCATTTTCATCCCGCCATTGCTATAACTTCTTCTCATATAATTTCACCAACATAAAGGGGGCGAGCTTTTGAAGTCCACCCATAATGTTTGGGAATTCTCCCTTACTTCCATGGTATGGCAACTAAAGAAACCTATTTGCATCTATCTGAATTTGAGGCATCATTAGCACCATTGGTGGCCCACCGGATGAAGTTAAATTGGTCCTATTCCAATTACCCTTAAAGACAAGGCCAAAGAATGGTTCATATCTCTACCATCTACAAATATTCATATATGGGTACAAATGCATTAACAATTCTTGGATGAATACTACACTTCCTAAAGGACAGGTGATGCAATCCGAGCCATTCAAGGATTTACACAACAATCAGGTGAACAGTTCCATGAAGCTTTTCACCGATTCAAAGAGATGCTAAGAACTTGTCCACATCATGGCATAGCTAAGTGGGAGTTGATTTTAGCATTCCATGATGGGCTATCACTGGACAACGCAAGAGATGTAAATTCCACAAGTGCGGGAATGTTCACCTTAAACCATGAGGATGATGATTGGGATATTCTTGAAAGGATTAGTGTAATCTCTAAGAAGCGTACAAAATCAAGCCAAAGGTCAAGGGGTGCAAACATAAATATAATGAATGATCATATGGCCATGGATAGAATTGCGGTTCTAGAACGGGAAATTGCAAGCTTTAAAGTCGGAAAGAGTGGCGTGGCGAACATATCTAGTGAGTGTGAAGTGTGTGAAATGTGCAATGACATCGGCCATACACCGGTCACATGCTACTTGAATTTGGGGAAGAGTGAAAGTGTACAACAATTACAAGGCCAAGGAGAAAGGAAGACATATGATATGAACTCTAACACATATCATCTAGGTCTTAGAAATCAACCAAGTCTTAGATATGCTAACTATACTAACCAATTGAATCCTCCTTTTCAGGTACCAAATCAAGGAAGCAACCAATATCAAGGCCAACAACAAGAATTCAATCAAGGTGGTAATCAAAGGAATAACTACAATCAAAGAAACTACCAACAAGTTGGTCAATATAATCAAAGGAATCAACAACATCAACAAGGTGCTTCTACTAACAATGGCAATAACAATGCAATTTTGTCAGTAATTCAAGATCTTGCAAAGGAGATGAAAGAGTTTAAGAAATTTAGAGAGGTGCAAGAAATGACCAATGAGGCCATTGCCAAGCAACTTGGACAATTAGCTGAACAATTGTCCAAATGAAAACTGGGGAAGCTTCCAAGCGATACAACAAAGAACCCTTAACATCAAGCTTCAACTTCAAAGAATGTGCACATCAATTCGGTTAGTAACATTCTTGAATCTGAATGTACTGATTATGATTTAACCACTCTTTCTCAAGTAGTTAAAGGTAACGTCAAGGAAGTTGATGAAGTGGAAGGAAGTGACTTAGGAGAACCAATTATTCCTATTCAAGTTGTGAAATTTAAAATCAAGCGGGCACTTTTGGATTATGGAGCCGGTGTGAATCCTTCGAGGAAGTTTGTATGACCAATATAACTTTCGCCCATTACATGAAACTGACAAAATGGTGGTGCTTGCTGATTCGACATAGAAACAACCCTGGGTATGGTTAAGGATGTGATAATCAAATTAGGAGAGTTCTACTACCCTGTAAACTTTATGGTGCTTGATTTTGCACCAGTAAGGACGAATGAGCAACCAAAGGTGATTTTAGGATGACCATTCTTGGCAACAGCCAAAACTCAAATCAATTGCTGAGATGGAATTATCGACATGGCATTCAAAAACCATAAGTTGTTCTTTATGTGTTTTCAAAATCAATTACATGTGTAGTTAACAATGATTGTTCTATATCAGATGCTACTGATAAGTGTGCTCCTCCTTACATTTCACATGTAAGCGAGGATATCACCAAGAAGAATGGTTTTGATCCTTACAGGTTTGAGCTTGAGAATATGAAATAGGAGGAGAATGTAAAGGTGGAGCCACCAAGGAATGAAAATCCGAGACGAAAGGTTAATATCGATAAACCACCGGATCATAAGAATCAAGGATTAACGATGCAATGTGTGGCTGATACGTGTGAAAAGTATATATATATTTTGATAAAGGTTTTTGGCAGAGATTCAGTTTTAATTGGTTATTACTAATACTAAACTACACGCACAAAAGGCAAGTGTACCTATCAGGAGGTAATATAGTGATGGTATGAACCGAGTATCAATCCGTTGACATACCTAGCCTACTCAACAACCTTAATGGTTGATTATCATATTTGATTTTTTGTTTGCGAAAATCATAAGTTGCATTGATGTAATTAAGATTTTTAGGATTTTAGGAATAGTAATGAAAATAAAGTAAAACAAGGTTGAAACTTTTGTATTTAAAACCAGGTAATAAAGGCTATCATCCTAATTTGATTACACTTATGTAACTGTGGTGAAACGGTGGTGTGATTAAAGATATTGATTAAAGTAATTGTGTTAATGTTTATAAATGTGAGTTGGCACGATTTCTCGTCTATCCACTACTAGGACCACGTCAGGTTGAGATTTACAGCTTAGGTCAAAGCCCAAGTAATGCAGGTAAATCTTTTGTGACCTTTACGACATACGATTTCTGAAAACATAACTTAATGTAAGAAGAGAGTTGATCAAGTTCCTTTCCATCATACCATTAATTTTAGAAAACCATAACAATTATTGTAGATTTCTTAGACTAATAAAAGGGAACCCGTAAATGATCAGAAAGTTAAGGTAATATGAATTCTAATAACCATCTCTAGTTAATTAGCCATGGATTTATTATGAAGACCGGTTTCGCGAATAAAAGTTGATCATACATTTTTCAACCGTGTATGACATTCATAATTACAAATCATAAGTTTATAACTTTCCATTCAAATGTAGGTGCTACCCATTGAAAGTTTTCCCAAGACCACTATAACATTAACACAATATAAATCAAACCATTAGTTCATCACAAATTATAAAAGTTTCATCTAATTAGGATGATAATGTGAGTATAGCTCATAAAGAGCTTGAACATAACAACAAACAACATAAAAGATAGATATGAATTCATCAGTGAAATAGAGCAATCAAAATGGTGATCCACAATGGATGATGTTTAGACAATCCCGAGCTTCTTCCAAGTGTTGTATGCACCTCCCGAGCTTCCAAATGATCTTCAAGTCTTGATTCCCGAGAGAATTCTACAAAGTAACCCTCCTACCAAAAGCTTGCCAAAATGGTGAACTTAGGCCTCTATTTATAGGCTTTCTAGAGTGTTTAAGCATGGCCCTGTGCCTAAAAGGCATAGCCCCATGTTAGTACAATGCTTACGAAGTTGGCCGGCACGTACGTGCAGAAGGTGTCGGGCACGACCCTGTGTTTAAGGTAGGGCACGACCCCGTGCTTCATGGGGCGCGATCTCGTGCTTCATGGGGCGCGACCCCGTGCTTCATGGGGCATGACCCCGTGCTTGCTTTTAGGGGACAGTACTTTTTGTCCTATCAGATGTCCAAACACGAGGGTGTACCAAATTTAGCATAGGGGTGTGTTTCAGGCAAGACATGGGGCCGTGCTTAATGAGGCATGGCCCCATGCTTGGAC
Organism: Flaveria floridana; assembly: GCA_018326465.1. Classification (NCBI taxonomy): domain Eukaryota; kingdom Viridiplantae; phylum Streptophyta; class Magnoliopsida; order Asterales; family Asteraceae; genus Flaveria; species Flaveria floridana. Next base: position 1,995 of record BJCO01377273.1, on the reverse strand, counting down.
TTGAAAGCTCGGATTTCTTTAATTCTTTGTTAAATATGTTTTTTTGTCCATCTTGCCCTTTTAAACACCTGAAAACACAATTTAACGATTGTAAGTACATAATCATCACTTTAAGGAAGATATTTAGGAACAATTGATGTGCTTTTGATAGGGTTTTTATGTATAATTCAGAGCACATCAAATATCCACACACTTGAAATTTGCTTTTCCTCAAGCAAAAATCACTTAAAATGATAATTCCACCAAAAACCAAATAAATCAAATAATGAATATGTCTTTCGGGAAATATGCAAGTAAAAACTATTTCATCCAAATGTAAACATTTTAAGTATGTATAGAATGATATCCTAGCAAGCAATGGATTAGTTAGGAAAGATTATTATCATGTAAAAATCGACACTTCTCACAAGATGCGCTCACACTCGGCTAAATATATGGAGTCATAATTAGGATTAAGTATGACTAATACACTCAATTGCCTAGTATGAATATATGTGTGAAATCATATGCTTGTTAAGGGATCAAATCTCCGCCTACTTAGATATTTACTTGCATAAATCGTTAGGTCTTTGATGGGTTGTAACTTTGGCTCAGGCTCGGGTATGGAATATTTGGAAAAAGTGGCTAAATGCTAAAGACGATGGTCTTGGCTTATTTTTCTAACATAAACTACAAGGAAAACAGTAAAAAGCTCCCTATACAATGCTTCAAGCTAGAAGGGATATGCTAACTTGAGGACTCGTTTAAGGTCAAATTGTCAAGACCGTATTTTGCTTTCAAAAACCGTACTTCGTCCTTCACCCGAAGATACACAAAACTCTCATTTTGTAAGGATCATTTGGCTTGAAGCCTAATAGCACCCAATCGGATCAGTTCTGTGTATTCGTATAGAGACTCGGTTTGGCTCTTTTTTGCATTTTCCATTTTGGCCTTTGACTTCCTTCTTCCTATTGATGCCCGTATCTTTTTGCCCGCCTCTTTATAGCGTTATTTGAAATTCCACAAAATTGTGGAACTTGTTCCTTTTTTCGCCAATTCTTTCTTGCGTCGTACGTGAGGTTGAATATTTGTTCACGGATTTCCAGGGGAAGTCCCGGTTTTGCATGACGAAGGCAACAAAGCAAATTAAAATCAAAAAAATGCATTCCAGTTCTTTTAGGTCTGTCAGTAAAAGACCAAAAAATTTCTTATAAGCCAAGAACGTGTCTTTAATGAAAACGGGTTTTATTGAAGGCTTGTTGGTTAAGTAACTTGTTGGTTCGTGTGATCAAAAATAAAAACATTTAAGATCGACGGGGCTAACTAGGGTTGACGTTCGGTTAAGGAAGGTTAAAAGAAAATGGTTGGGGATTGAATGGTTAAGGTTTCCTAATGCCTAACTCATTTTTATGTAGAAAATACTAATTAAGGTCTTACAAAAGTTGAATATTTTTAAATCTAGAATGAAAATAAAATTGCAAAAGTTGTTTAAGGCTCAAAAATAAACTCACATACGAATGGAATTGGATAAAAGTGTTTCATTTTTACATGATTGAATATTTTTACTAGATTATTGCCTTTAAGGATATCACAAAAAATCATTTTAAATTTTTATTTCGATGTCATTTATTTACTTATTTATTTCCTGAAAACATATAGTTATAATTTGGTTTATTAAAAATTGTTTAAATTTTTTGGTTTCGTATCATAAAAATTAATGGTTAAGTGATTGTGACAACCGGCCTCAAGGTCACTATTCTAAACCCTAATCCACTTGCATCATCACCCATCTCATGAGTACTAATAATAAGAAACAATTTAACTATGTCAATAATTTAGAATCATCAATTGCTATTATTTACATTTTATGATTTTATGTGATTTTTGTGAATTTTAGTTATTTCAAGTCTTACCTTTTAGAAACTTAGTGCCCGGGAATGTTAATTAGTCACCCTAAGTAGAATTCAAAATCCTAATTGAAACAATTAAAATGTGTGCATATGCACACACACTTGT
>BJCO01377271.1:0-10470 GCA_018326465.1 Flaveria floridana | reverse complement strand
CATATCTAACCTTTTTACTCGTTTTCATACGTAAAAATTTGACCTTTATGTGTTTCTTTGAAACTTTTCAAAACCCAAAACCCTAGAATCCGGGTTTGATCAACAGAAGGGTTTAGAGGTCGATTCTTACCTGGTTTTGTTGCTCTTTTCTTAGGATTTGATGCTCCAATCACCCAGATCTCAATCTTCCAACCTTTCAAGCTCCAAATCTTGAGTTTTCTTCACTTTCTCTCTCTACTTTCTCTCTCTACGAATTTGGGGGCTAGGGTTGAAATACTAGAATGAAGCTGATCATGCATTGTTTAAGGGCCCTTAATCAGCCCTTAAACCCATCAAAACATGGCCCATTAAGGTTAATTTGGTCTATAGCCCACTAATTTACCTTTCTTTCTTAAATTAACTCTTAAAAGCCCATTATTATTAAATGGCTTGTTTCGGGAAATTTCGGGGCATTACAATTTTAGAAGGTATATTGATGGTTACAGTTTAGATTTAAGTGAGTTTGATTAGTAACCGAATCTTAAAGAACAAATACACTTATAATTGAATGAAATAAATCATAATAAATCTAAAAACCAACCTAATCGACACTAATCGAACAAGTATCAATAGTCAAAACACCTTGAAATGACTTTAATTGAAAACTTCATTTTTGAGCTTGTCGCATGCGAATAGTTAAAATGAATATGGACAGACGTAAGAAGTTTCAAATTCACATAGAACTACTTGCTTGGGAATCTTTGACTTGTCACGCGAATAATTGACTTTTAATCAAAATTAATTTCATGCGATTAACTACTAGTCGCGTGAGAAGTTAATTTTAAAATTGAACTAATCGCATGCGAATGGTTCTTTTGTGCGAAAAGTTTAAAGTTTTGAATTTGTTAAATTTTTCTAAGTATGAAACGTTTAACTTTGATACTAACAAATGTTTGTTTAATTTAATTTTCAGATGGCGAGACCAGTGGTTTTAACAAAAACCATAACGTTATGGCATTTCTCGGTGAGATATAAGATGATAATGCATTATTCAGATCACTTATAAATGGGCTAAAGACTTCACACATATTTCATGCTATTACAACTAACCCGACTACATACATAAATGTTATTGATCAGTTTTACCTTTCTGCGGTAAACGAGAGAGATTCTTAGTGAGAACCATGTATCACTGCTACGGTGAAAGAGAAGAGGATTGTTATTACTGCTGAAGTGATAAACAGTGTCTTAGTTTTAGAAGATCATCCTAATGCTCCCTTGAAGTTAGATGTTGATGTTACACGAGATTGCTTGAAGAGAATGGGTTATGACCACTATTATCCATCATCCGAGAAGAAACATTTACCTCTATTCTGGAAGTATTTGTTCCATGTGGTTGTTCACTGTTAAAGCAACCTGAAGGCGGGTTTAGACATCCTGAGTGTTATATTTGGATCGCTGCTAGTATCATTAGTTGAGAGACAAGGCCATAACGATATGTTTGGTATGGATGATTTCATCAACACTACTCCAGAGCCAAGGCAACATGCTGAGACTTCATCTAACTCACCTATATGGGTTTCACTTAAGAAGAGAGTTATTACTTTAGAGTTAGAGATGATGGATAAGCCTCAGATGGTTGATGATTTATACAGGTAGGTGTATGAGAAATATGAGAGGATAAAGATTCTTGAACATTAGCAACAGTTTATATTTAGCTATGTTCAAATTCTAGAGAATAACATTAGAGACCTCACTTCAAGAGTTCCATTTAATTTAATCAGCAAAGAAATACTAAAGTTGGAGAGTCAAGCGGATAACAATCTACTGGTCCTAATGTTGATGTTGATCCTAATGCTGCTAATGATCCTATTACTGATCATGTTGCATCTGGGAAAGCAACAAAGACTACTGGTGTTGATCAAGAAATGACTAACATCATTCTTGATGAGGTTACTGATGATTAACCCATAGTTCATCACACTAGAGAGGCGTTTACGGAGCCTATGCATGATATGTAGTTTGCTGAGCCTGCTAATGATGATGATGACTTAGATATGGTGGATTTCAGTTGTGATGAAGAAGATGATGTTGATGATGATGATGATGTTGATGATGATGATGTTGATGATGACGGTAATGATGATATAGATGATGATTATGGATGGTATAGATGTTGATCATGGCGGTGATATGGGTTCAGTTGCTAGTCCGTCTCCCGACCAAGATCTGATGATCCACATAACTATGTACCTTTGGATCCAGATAACTATGTATCTGTCGATCATTAGTTGGGCTTATTATAGTGAGAAGAAGATGTATGTGGTAAAGAAACGACCAGGAGCAATAGAGTATTATCTAGATGAGAATGACTTTCATACATTGAGAGCTTCTGAAAGGCTATGGGTTGTGTTCCATTTATCAATCCGTTTATCAATAAAGAAGATGCTATGGGTTATGTTCCGTTTATCAATCCGAGCAACTACGGAAAGGCTAACTTGATCAGGAACATGATTTGGAGACATAGTATATCCAGCTTCAAGGAATTTAATACTACTAAATCCAAAGTCATTAAGGATGAGACTCACATAGATCCGAATACTAACTAGCCTATGAAGATACGGGTTTACAAGCATCCTAGATATGCAAGGAAGATTCCTATTCTTGCATTGGTACTAGTTAACAGCTTGGCTAAGCTTATATCGTATGGTTGTGAAGAAGAGACTAGGCATGCAGTTATTCATTGTATTGATAAGAATATCGAATCATCGACCCTGTGGATCTGCTCAGTTTAGAAGAGAGGATTTGATGAAGTTGCAGGCATGTCCGATTGCAGCTGATGAATCATATTTATCTTTTAGCAGCACAATATGGTTGGTTGATTACGAAGGCCCTAGATAACAAGATATATGCTTACGAGGGCAGTTATAAAGTTACAGATGTGGACTTCTGAAGAATTAAATCACCGAGCCTATGGGAGAATGTAGGGATTGAGCCTAGAGGCTCAGGAAATCAAACGAAGATATTGAAGATGAAGAAGTCATGCAAGTACTTTTGATCCACACGAGAACCTACTTCTCACCCGAGACCTTTTGTGTTTAGAATAAAAGTTTGCTTTTGATGTATATAAGTAGATTTTCCTGATTTCATTCGAAACTTGTAAACATCTGAATAAGAGAGCAAAAGAAGTTAAAGTTTGTTTACATGTGTTTCTTGAATCATCTTCATCTTATTGTTTAATCTTCTAATTACTATACCGTGAGTGATTACATTCTGCATTCTCCTCATAACATCGACCTGTATTGTATTCTAAGATCCTTACAACCGCTACTCCTCGCCACCACCATCTCCATCACTACCACACACCCCCCGTATCCACCATCGCTCTACCACACCACCACCACCAAACACATCTTCACGACACCATCACTAGCGAATGAAGCTTACAAAGATGGAGTGACGTCGTCGTCGATGACGCCAAAGATCTGTTGTAAGATGGATATGTGGAGTTGTGTTTGGTGGTGGTAGTGTGGTGGAACGGTGGTAAAGATAGGATGTGTTGTTTGGTGGTGGAGATGGGGGGTGTGTGGTGGTGGTGGCGGTGAGGAATGGTGGTGGTGGTGGTAATGGTGAAGATGGTAGTGTGTGGTGGTCGTTGAAAACTAGAAATGGGTTGGTCTGAAATAAAATGAGGAAGAAGAATGGTAAAATGGTTAATTTATAACTAATTAATGAAATAAATTAACTCTTGTTTGACGCAGAGACTAAAGGTGTTACGTTTTTCAAATCATAGGACTAAACGGGTGATTTTTTAATTAAAAAAACGAAAGTTAAAATTTAAGGAACCCTTAGGGGCGTTACGTGTAATTTACTCTATTTTATATTACTTAGTTGTTAATTGATCATTGTCTTTCACATACTATAATTATACAAAAGTGTTGTGATATCATTATTATTATTTTTTTTTTGAATTTATCATTTTAGAACCGTAACTGTGATCAGTAAAACACAATAACTAATAAAAAAACAAAAAATTACGCTAAAAGACACAATGATGTGGAGATTTCATATAAGCTAAAAAACATAAGAAATATATTATTCTTATTTTATATAATGATATTGTTCTTATTTTAAATATATGCTCGTTTTATGGTATAAATTACATAAAAAATATTGTATATAAAAGTTATGAACTTTTATAAATAAAAAAAAAGGAAAATTTTCAGAAATTCAATAAAAGTGAGTATATGCATAAAATAGTATTCTAATAATTTTTTTTTTAATTTGTTCCCAACCTTTGAATAAAAAAATTAGTGTTTGAAATTAATTATTATATTTTTAGATTATTACTCTTTTAATTCGAACAATTTCTTAAATTTTCGTAAAATCAATATTAAACGTCCATCTCTTCATTTTCTTTATGTTTCAATTTTTTATTCCTTTTAAATAAACAAAACCAATACTTAACTCTTTCTTTTGAATTTTTTATTAGTATGATTTAATAATATTATTTTAAAACAATTAGTCATAGATAATATGTTGGTTTCACTTACAACTTTCTTAATATTTTATAAAATTCTAAAACACCCTTACTACGCATTCATTTTTATCTTCCTTTCGATGTTAATATCTCTTGAAATAGAGTTTTACGTGATATAATATACAACAAATGGACAGGCAAACGTTGAAATCGTCAAACCAGTTTTAAGTTAGTTTTTTTACATGTTGCTTTTCTCTTACACCCTTTCAAAATTTTGATATGTTATAAATTTTCGAATTCACTGTTGCCAATTTCTTAATTTATGAACATCAACGTGATACTTTCCTCGGGGTGAATGTTAATGTAAGAATCGTCGAAAACTCAATGTTAGAATATTAACTCTGTGTCGCATTGCCCTGAGTTTCGTCCCTAATCATGTAAAGTAATAATAACTAGTAAATTTGAGTATGTATTTAAAATTTTATAAAACATTTTATTCTAAAAGATAAAAAATAAAGTAACTTAAAAAATTAAATATAATATTAAAATATTAAATAAATAAATAATAAACCTCACTAAAAATTACTATTCATTATTGTTTAATGAAAGTATAAAGTCGCAATTCATAGAATCATTTTGTGTTTCAACAGTAAATTTGAGTATGAATCATTTTGTGTTTCAATAGTAAATTTAAGAGTTGGTGGTAGACAAGTTTAAATTAGGATACTTGAAAATTTTTTAATAGCAGAAATCTAAATCCGTATCTAAAATTCCGATATCCGAAATTTCGTATATGGATACCGATAGTGATGCAGATATAGAATTTTATATATTATTTTTTACAATAATTAGATATATGCTATTATAAAATATTGTAAAAAACTAACATACATTACAAAACTCCCGATATACATTAAAAAGTCGCAACCTAAAATTAGAAACAGTTTCACATTTAAAAAAAGAAAAAAAATTATGTTTTGGATAATTGATATCCGAATATCTGAAAATTTTCAAAATCACTATCCAAATCCAAATATTGATTTTCAAAAATTTTGAATTTGGATTTTTGGATCGAATCATCATATTTGGATATTTATAAACACCCGTGGGGTGGCGGCTTTAATAGACGATGATTTATCCAAGTTGTGAAAGATGGCTTATCTTTCTCATTCATAGTTTGACGACTAATTTGAAAGATTCTTCAACATAATTGTATCCAATGGTGACCAAAGATGAAAATTAGTTTAATCAAGTTGCATGATGGTGATAGTGGCATGAAGATATTGATTTTAACTGTTAAGACAACGATGATTATTGATGATGATGAATTGTTATATAACTGTGGGCTTATATATCAAGTGGACTACATGCCATGCGTGTATAATATCATAATACTAATCGCTATAATAATAGTAATATTAATCATAATACTAATCACTATAATAATAGTAACATACTAATAACATATCATTATAATAATCGTAATGATGATAAATAATAATAATAATAATAATAATAATAATAATAATAATAATAATAATAATAATAATAATAATAATTATTATTATTATTATTATTATTATTATTATTATTATTATTATTATTGTTATTGTTATTATTATTATTATTATTATTTTATGTAAGGCCCCGTTCCCGGGACGCTTACAGTTGGTCAATCATCGCACTTAAAACATATAATTATAATAACCTTACTAAAATCATGCAGCGAAAACACTTTATCTACTTAAGAATTACAGTGGTACATCACAAGGCATGTAAAGAAATGCATTATCTACTTAAGAATTACAGTGGTACATCAGACTTTATCTAACCAGATACAACAATCTTAAATATGGAAATGAAAATGGAAGAATAGAATTCATTAATTTCACTGTTAAGTTATGAGTATGGCACCATCTACCTATTCGATGATAGACATACCAAATTAGTATGCTACTCTATCAAACTATAAGATAGACTATTAGTCTCACATTAAGATTTGTCTATCTTAACTATATCTGATATAATTTATCGTTTCACTTCAAAACTATAATAGAGTTTCCGGAAGAAACTAAAAACTCGAGTAAACTAGAGAACCTTATGTTTCACAATAGTAGTAGACTTTCATTGACGATTAAAACCTTAAGCAATATAATATAGGAATATATTAGAGTTCGTATAAAAAGAGTTTGATATGATTTGACCACTTTTGCGTTAAAGAGAAATTAAGAAATAAGAATACGGTGGTTAACAAAACAAGCTATTAATCATACAATGTAGGAATTTTACCTCAAAAGATAATTTCACTAGTAATAGTCTAGTGATAAGGTCAGAAAAGAATCCGAGAAAATGAAAGTCAATTATCCTCAACTCTTCGGGTAACTTCGAATTTCGAGGACGAAATTCTTTTAAGGGGGGGGGATAATGTAACATCCCGAGTTCCAGGGTTAAACGCAATAGTTAAAATAAAAGAAATATAAAATTTACATTTTATATATTATTAAAGGAGTAAGAAAAGAGTGAAATGACTATTTTAAATTTAAAGTTTTAGACGAATTTTAGTGTCGTAAGAGACCGTTTAAATTTATATAAATATAATAATATATTATATTTAAACGTGCTCCGTTTTTAACGAAGCTTGGGTTGACTCGTAGAGAAAAATAAATTCGTCTCAACGGCATATTTAAAATTTATAAGACGTTATATTTAAAAAGTTATAAGAAAAAAAATAAAGTAAGCAGCTGAATTAATTATAATAATATAATAATAATATTAATAAAAAAATAAAAAATCTTCATATTCTCGTAAGAAGGAAAGAAGGCAAGCATACAGGCATGTTATTTTTCCATCCCACATCGCTTTGCTTTCCTTTCCACCTGCTTGTTTGCTTGTTTATAAATAGAGGCTTTAAGGTTGAATTTAGATTATAAGTTTTCTTGAGAACGCTCTCATATAAAGAGAATCCTTAGTAATCGATACCCCATTGGGTATTGTTATTAGTTGTTTCTAGAGCTCGGTTAGGAGCGCATGTAGGGAGACTCTACATCAAATTGTCGTAGATAGTTTTAAGTTATGTTCTCCTTTAAGTTTATGTCAAGTTAATTATTATTTATTTTAGATTATTATTGTTATTAGTAGTTTTAGTATTATTAGTATTAGTAGTTTTAGTATTATTAGTATTATTATTTTTAGACGTTAGGGTTATTATTAGGGGTGAGTATTGGATAGCCTAACCTTAGTTAGGCATGGACTGATCACCCATGCTTAAACAAGGTAGCGTAAACCAATATTCAACCATTACAATAACCATTACCTAACCTAGGATTACTTAAACTGTATCAGGACCTAGAGATATTATCAGATTATACTAAGAAATGCTATCAACTGTTGGGCAACTGCTAAACAGGTAAGTTCCTCTGAACTGTTTCTAAAACGGGATGTGATGTTCTGATAACTGGTAATAATTGAAGAATTGACTATCAATAGCATATGTGATATGTGGCAATGCTTGATAGGATGCTTGAGGGCTGCTTGTATGATTCTGGTTTAGGCAGTGGAGTTTGTATACATAGCCTGGTTATGTGAATTTATACTGTGCTTACTCTATTCCTATCTGTTTGCCATGGTTGTATCTGCTTGATGCAATGGTCAATAATAACATGTTTTGAATTTTGAAGAATGCCATATTTTTGAACTCACAAGCTTTATGCTGAGTCCCAAATGTTTTGTATTTTATGGACACACATCCTAGGTGCCAAAAGATTGCAAAAATTAAAGATTATGAGATAGTTTACGAGAAAATAGAAGTCTAGAGCGCTACGGAAGATTCAGATCTCTAATATAGTAAACTGATGTAATGATATTATCTAGCATGACAGATATAATGTATATTTTAATGTAAAATTAAAGTTAGACTTCCGCTGTGAACTCCATTATTACTATGTGTTCTAAATATCCAATGTGTAACGCTACCTGGGATAGCCCGGGAGGCGGGCGTTACAAGTTGGTATCAGAGCCATAGTTTAAGCAAATTAGGCATTATCTGTTAGTGTCTAAACTTAAACTAAGATTGGGAAGACTACATAGATTGCCAAACGAGTCAAGTAACATGATGATAGACAAGAAGAGTTAGATATGTGTTAAGCATATAGTGAAAGATAATTAGAATACGCAAATAATGTAAAAGGTTAATAGTAGTTATCTAATGTTATTAAGGATTTACATTCGTAAATTATGTTTTGGTTCATTATCGGTTATGTTTACCTAAACATAAGAAGTAGATTAATAGCGTTAATCATGAATTGTAGAATATGTAAACCTCTATGGATAGTCTTATGTTAATTAGTCTAATTCATAGAAGTGACTAGGCAAGACAAGTCACGGTTAGTAATAGTCAAATATATTATAAAATAAAATGTTCAAAAAAATAAGTGAAGATGAATGCTCAATAAGGATGATATTCATATTCAGACACTCATATTAATGCATAATGAAGGAAAGCTAAAATATTCATGTGAGGTAAATTGATGATTACGCTTGGATCATATAATAATTTATAATGAAAAGAGTGTCTTAGTAAGAATAACATGTTTATTAGTGTCTATGTCTTAGTGGTGAAGTGACAACTCCATATGACAAGGATTAGTGATGTAATAGAATATGAACATATGGGTTAGATATACATTGTCAGATACTCAAATGTTGTATAGTATCCATCAAGAGTGTCAATTTATAAAATAAGATAAAATATAAAGTGATGAATAGTATGTTGAGAAAGGATAATACCCTAAAACGTTGGAACTAGTGCTAAGTAACCGAAAGCAATATAGATTGTCAAAGGTGATCGTGGATGTAGAATGGATATAAAGAACTATGAAAAGTACAATTAGATAACAAGGAAAATATAAAACTTTATCTTAAAGATGTCTAGATTATTATTGCCACTCAACCAAAAATTAATCTAGAGAAAATAGAAAGCAAATTACAGAAAAGTTTCTCATTATCTAGAACTAAGATTGTAAACCAAGAAAATAAAAAAGTAAGTACAAGAGTGTGCTTATAAGTCTTTCATGACGTACAACTCTTTAATTTTTTATAACAACAAGAGAACGGTAGAGACACATGAGTGCTAAGTCAAATGAAAGCTGTCTTGAACATTTATGAGTACATGTAACCAATTAGATCTAATTTCCAGTACATTCATTTCAATCAAAAAGATTACATTGGTGCGAATAAAAAGTCTGGTATCAACTATCTTTAGGCCATATATGAATTAAGAAACTCAAGCTTTACACCATGCCTTCGTTAGCAGAATGACTAATGTGAGACAAAAGATAATAGTTGACATCATTAAGAATCGTATGATAAGCTTGAATGGTAACTTGATTCCTATTGACTTGATACCTATGGAAACCTAAAGAATTTGAGGTAGTTGAAGGAGTTGACTAGCAAACCTTTAACTAAGTATAAGTCACGTCTGACGGAAGAATGGTAAACCTCATTGGTTGAAATCGCACGTTGTGACATCCGTCACCGACAGGTCCGTCACTTAACGTGACACTTGTTAACTTTCATTGTGTAATTATTTTGTTACGAAATTAATTCGTTTATATGTCAAAATTTTTGTCTCATTCGTTTGCACGTCGACCCCAATACTATAAAAATAATAAATGATAAAAAATTTGCTTCTAATAATACAATTAATTTTATTTAATACCTCTAATTATTTTAATTCTAATAATGTTTATTATTATTAAAATTATTATTACCAATGTTATAACCTTTATTATTATTATTATTATTATTATTATTATTATTATTAAGATTTATTATTAATAATATAAATATTATTATTAAAGTTGAGGGTTTAAAATGTAATTTAACTAAACTTAAAGGGATTAATTAATTGAAAGAATAGGGTCCAAATTGAAAATATGAAATAATATATATATATATTGAGATTTCGGTCAACCCTAGTCGACCTCATCTCCGCCGCAACAACTTCAAGTTCT
>BJCO01377266.1:0-14313 GCA_018326465.1 Flaveria floridana | reverse complement strand
ATGCGCTAAAGCAAAGTCAAGGAGCTCCCTCCCGCCGTCATTCCTCAGACCATACCCAAACCCTCCATGAACTGACGTGAATTGATCATTACTCTTATCTATATGCCTATTAAAATCTCCTTCTATGCATATTTTTTCTTCTCTAGGTATGTCTCCCATAACGTAATCTAACGTCTCCCAGAACTTATTTCTTTCCGTTTCCCATAATCTAACTTGTGGTGCGTACGCACTAACAACCGCCACCACCTCATCCCCTATTACTATTCTTAACAGCATCAGTCTATCATCGTATCTTCTCACCTCCACTACATTATCCTGAAGTTCTTTATCAACTAGAAATCCTACTCCATTTTTTGTACCGTCTGACCCTGAATACCACAGTTTATAACCGTTGTACTCTTTTGCTCTCCCACCCCACCATCTAGTTTCCTGAAGGCACGCTATCTGGACCCTACGTCTCTTCAGCACATCTATTAACTCTAATAATTTACTAGTTAGGGTTCCTACATTCCACGATGCCACTCGTAAACTACAACCCTTTTTCTGTGTTTTAGCACCTCTCTTTACCGAACATGGTCTCGGGGGAGCAAAGAGACTCCTGTAATCTATTTTACCGCACTAACACACCAAAACCAACTACTAAAGACAGGTCAACAAAACACGAAGCATACATAATATCCAAAATGGTGGTACAGGTCAATCAAAGCACACTGACAGCACGACACATGAAATAGTCCAGGAAAATAGCCAAACATAACAAACCAAAGCACACTAAAGGGGGATGGCTCTCCCTAAAGGTCGGTACTACTAACCAAGCCAAACAATGTAAATGTGGGAATATAATTAAAAAAAGTTAAAAGAAACAGGTAAGAAGACACAAGATGGAGGGATCTCACCAAATGTGTGCAAGAGCCCCGGTAGGCGGTGGGGGGCGGTCCGGCAGGGTGATGGCGGTATGTGGTCCGGCAGTGGTTGGTCGGGATGGTTGGTCCGGCAGTGGCAGTCCCGCTAAAGGGGTGCTCCGGCAGGTATGGGGGAGTGTGGTCGGGATGGAGGTCCGGTAGGTATGGGGGAGTGTGGTCGCGCGAGTGTGGTCGCGGTGGAAGGTGGTGGTCCGGTGAAGGTGTTCCGGCGACTGTGGTTTGGGTGAGGGTTTGTGGTTTGGGTGAGGGTGTGGTGGTGCTCCGGAGTTTGTAGGTGACCGGAGATGTAAGGGTGAGGTGGAGCGGGTGCTCACCGTTGGAGGTCACCGGAGTTGTAGGTGACCGTTGGCGGTGGTGGCGGTGGTACTAAGATAGTACCGCTGGAGGTGGTGGCGGTGAGCACAGTAGAGAAAGCACAGTAGAGAGAGCACAGTAGAGAGAGAGAGCACAGTTATACTACAAAACACTAGTTATACTATATGTCTCTCTCAACATCCTATTTCATCATTTTCAATTTGGTTTATGTTTAGGCTTGATAAACTTTTAAAATTTTATTTTAATTATGTCAAGTATGTTTGGATAATTATGTTAAATTTGTGTTAAAGCTTGACAAACTTTTGTTTGCGCTCATTTATGTTCATAAACATTTGTTTATGTACGTTTCGTCTTTGTTCGTGTTTATTTATATTCGATAATTGTTCGTAAATAGTTCATGAACAATATATCTTCTTAATGAACAAACATTAACAAAAAATCTTGTTTTGTTTAGGTGTTCATCAACAATTTCAATTCTTTAATTGATGAACACAAACAAAGCCTTATTTATATTTGTGTTCGTTTGATTTACTTATGGCCCTACTTGTGTTTACAATATTACTCTGCTGGTAGATGGAATATTTTTGCCTTAACTGCATCTGTCTTTACAAAATAAGTGCTTTCTTATTTGACTAAAGATTATAATAAGGAATTAAAAAGTTCAGTAAACTTTAGATAACTAAGTTATCATGGTTACTTAAAAAATTCACAGTTTATGACTTAAAGATGTGTGATCTCGATCTTTACAAGTCATGGCGGGTTAAAACCATGGGTGATGGGTCCTTATATGCTGTACACGTATGCGAACAAGTGTCGTTTTTCTAGATAATGATAATGAGCCGAATTAAGCACAAATTCATCAAAGCTCGAGCTCACCTGGTTTAAATTAAGGAAACTCGAGCTTGAGTTTGGCTGGTTTTGAACTCTATTTCAAAAACTCGAGTGTGGCTCGTGAGTAGCTTTTCAAGCTCGACCTTCACTTTGGCTTGGACTTGTATGCTATTTGTTATTTCATTTATGTGCATTTATAATTTATTTTATATATATTTACACATATTATTATTATATTACATGATTTAGTTATTATTTAGTTATTATTGTTTCTTATATACTATCTATTACATAATTTAGTTATTTTTTATACAATACACATTATAGAGTTATAGAATTTTTATTATACAACCTCATGTAATACATGGGTCTATAATCTAGTTCTTTTATATTTCTTATATGTTTCTAGCACCTCATGCCCAAAATTTAGTTGTAAATAAATCTAAATATAATTTCAAGGTAATTTACATGAGTATAATCAAGTTTCTTAATTTTTCTATTAAATCCACCTAAAGTTTTTTCCCCCCTCTAAAGTCACTCAATTTTCACTAGTGTTTTAATCCTATGTTAAAAATTTATAAATGTTGATTTTTAAAAAATTAAGTTAAACAAATGAAACATATATAAATTTTAGTTATCATTCAGCAATTATTATTATCCAGTTTAACTTAATTCAATAGTTTTTAAAACTTTTTATTAAATTATGTTTTTCCCCTATTACCTATCAAATTATTTAGAAAATTTTCAATTAATTAGTAATTCAAATTCATATATGTTATATTTTTCTAACTTAATTTTAAAAAGTTAAACATTTGTAAAATTATTATATAATAATGGAACACATAGTGAAGTTGAGTGACTTTAAATAGATTAAAAAAAAAGATGTTTTCCCAGTAATATAATGTATAAATAACTTATACATACAATCTAAAAACTATATGCAACATCCTGATGAATAAATTCTCGTATGCACATGAGACACGCTCGTACTTGTGTCTCGAAAAATATTTCTGCACCTCAAGTGCACTTTTTTATACATCATGTGCCATGAGTAGGCAAACGCACACACCTTTACGACTCAGTATGCCTCACGTGCGCTTTCTAAAACCTAAGCTCATAATAGTATGTTTTGTGTTTATATTTTTTTGTACATATAAAAACATGGCATTTAGATGAAAAGGGTGACTAGGGTTTCACCATTTCAAACTTTGAGCATCTTTCCAATTTAAGCCAATCACACGCCTCGAACCCTAAACTTTTCTAGATGAGTCTTATTTTGATTATTCATATATAGACAATCTTAACCGTGATTTGTAAATCTTGACATTAATAAACAAATCTTGTTGATGAATCTACAACCT
Source organism: Flaveria floridana (assembly GCA_018326465.1). Classification (NCBI taxonomy): domain Eukaryota; kingdom Viridiplantae; phylum Streptophyta; class Magnoliopsida; order Asterales; family Asteraceae; genus Flaveria; species Flaveria floridana. The sequence goes on along the minus strand of BJCO01377266.1, from coordinate 10,883 downwards.
AATTAAATTATTTGTTTTGGCATTCCAAGACGAAGCAAATAGTAGATATGATTCCCTTAAAATGAAAAACTATTAAGGTTAAGTTTATTAATTTGGAAAAAAATTAAAGTAGAAGGTTGCTTTAGAATTCATACAGGTAGTAGGTTAGGACCACATAAAAACACTATTAGGTGCCCAAGAAAGCTACCACATACCACTGTCTTCGGATCTACAACACACCTGAAAGACCAATCTAGAAACCATTTCAATGTTTTACAACCAAGCTCATAGAATAAAGTTACACCTTCAACTTATTTAATCAATATTTTTTGAACAAAAATAATGTTACTATATAAAGGATGGACCAATGTAGCAAACACCCTGTCACATGACATTGGTAAAAATATATATTTGTATATATATTTATGTGATCACATATAGCACACGGTACTCATTTTTTCAAATGTTATTTATGTAATAGTCATTTGATTAGTTCATTAGATTTTTTGAACCCGTTTAAATGTAGGCGTTACTCAAAGAAAAAAATTGCACTTTTTCATGCTATTCATGAGACTTGTTACATGAAAAGTCATAAAATTTTATACCATAGTCTTTAAAGATTATGAAATAAAACCAGTTAACCAAAATTCAAACATAAAACATCCCTTAAAAAGAATTGAGTGTTTATCATTGCATAATTGCGTTACCTTGTCAATGTAACATTGCACTTGCATTTAACAAAAATAACTAAAACATGGTTTTTCATCAAATTATAGAAAAGTAAATGAATTTTGTCTTGCCTTAACGTGAAATCATTTTCAACACTTTATAAACAACAGTGACACTTCGATAGAAGCGTCGTTTAGCGTTTAGTGATAGTAATCATTTCACCTTTCCATGTATAATAGCATTTTGCCATTTTCTATATCACGTCTTATAGTTTTGCACAAGACTGAAGTTTGGTAGACAAGGACTACTTGGATATTTTCTTTTCTAAAGTAGTTAGTTAAATATAACAAATATTTTAAAGTTGACTAATTGCATGAATAGTCTACATGATACGATTAAATTTTGAATTTCATTCTAACTTTCAAGAAATTATATTTAGTTTATCTATTTGCTTTCGTGTAACGCATTTGATTTTTGTAGCTAATAAATGGTCATTATGATAGTTAAATTAAGGTTTTAGTGTTAATTTTTTGTTTGAAAAAAGAATTAAATTGAAAACTCAACCCCACATATATAGTTTTTTCCTAAACTTTTACTTTTGAAGAGAATAATAAAATTGATACTTAACTTATATTTATCATCATATTTAACATTTCTTATTAATAAAGAATAAAACTATTACAGAGTTGGAATTCTATTAAAAGGTTAACAAATTAAAATTGATTATACTCTATCTACAATTCATGTAATAGATATATAATCATACATATGTAAAATTCATGTAATTATATATATATATTAATCAGAAATGTGGTGAGTATATTAAAAAGGTGATTAAGAAAATAAATAAAAACAAAAGAGAGGTGAGTGGTAAGCATGTGCCAAGGCTTACATTAAAAGGCTAATTTAGTGGAACAAGTTAAGTAGTTTTAATTTTTTTTTTCTTTTAAACAAAAAACATGGACCACTTCCACATTTCCCATTTGCCCTCCACACACGTCGCTAGTACGGACCTTTTCTTTTTCATATAAAATATGCTTTACGTCTTTTAATTAAAATTAATTACCTTTTATTAGTTAATATTTATATATCTGTAAATTTAGATATCCAATTTTGTTTAGATTAATTTGCAAATATGGTCCTAGTGCTTAAATCAAATTGGATGTTTAATCTTTAAAACTTAAAAATTACAAATATAGTATAAAGTTTAATAAGATGTTGTAAAACTAGTATTCTTTGATAAATGACTGTTAGTTTTTTATACTTAAGTGACGGTAAACTTGACATTTTACATTCTTTTATTTAGTTTTTAAAAATAAGAAATCCTTTTCAAAGAAGTAAATAAATAAGAATTAAAATGATATGTTTACCCCTTACTTAACCCTTTCTAACAATCATTTAACAGTTTACACTACTTTTACAACGTTCCTAATAACTTTAAAATATTTTTATATTTTTTCAATCTTGAGGACTAACTTTAAAATCTAACAAATCATAAGAACTGTTTTTTACAAATTACTCTTTTTTAATAAACTAATAATTATGTATTAAACCACTCAAGACTATACACCTTACAAATTATTCTGTAATACTTTACTCAAAGAGACATATCAAGATTTATGATGTATAGCAACTTTTTGCTTGTCATACATGAACAACAGTCAAATACCCGACTAGGCTTAGTGTAACATTTATTTTCAAGTATTTTTTTTCTTATTGTTGGACGTATGCTAAGAATTAAGAAACACAAGTAAAAGTTAATATGCAACAATATTATGATATAAGTGATAACTATATGTGTGAAATACTTCTAGCATACTTATAGAAGTATGATATACTCAAAAAAGATTACGTTCCTGATTTCTTTAATCAAAATTTCCCAACATGTAAACCATAATTAAAATACGGGAAAAAAAATATACACAAGAACATGGAATATGCTGTTGTCTCTTGAAGAAACTTATCAAAAGAATTTTAACATTAGGTTCTTGTATATGTATGGTAGAGATAAGTTTACCTTTTTCTCATAGAATCGTAACAAATTAGCTTTCTACATATTAATAGAAATAGTATTTGTCGAAACGTCAAAAAGAATTTAATTACGAAAATGGATTAAGTTAAAACTAGTTTATTACCCGCCGCGTGTTACGGCAGCATCGTATATATCGGGATAAAGTATAGACTACAATTGACTTGACTTATTTCCCAACTAAATTTACGTTGAAACATACAGTAACTCGAATCTATATCGTTGAATAGAACGCATTATATTTGACTCGCCTTTTTTCCAAACAAATTTATGTCGAAACGTAGAACGACTCAAAACGTACATATAAAAGCACGTGCGGTGGCGTCATGCTGTATGCGACGGGATAAAATATAGATTATAATCGTCCCGGCTCGTTTCGAAACTAAATTTATGTCGAAACGTAAAGTACTCGGATTTATACCGGTTAAAAGTAAAAATTTCAAAGTTGAGAAGTGAGAGTTGGCTGGTGACAAGAACCACTGATCTTCCTTTCTAAGGTAACAAACAAAGCCAAAGAAATTAAAGAAATATATATTTAAAAAAAAGTAGGCAACACAATAGATAAAAGAAGAAAAAGATTGGGCTTATTAGGATTTGAACCTAGATACTATTGCTGATAAGTAAGCAATTTAACCACTACACCAACTATCCACTCTTTGTCTCACGATTCCACCAATTATGTATATAAGGAACTCGTGCAAGTGATTGGTGCCGCCACCAACCTTTCAATTCAAGTTATAGTATAATGAAAAGACTTTCAAGGTACATAGCGTTTTTAATTGATTTTAAAGGGAATGATATTTTGATAAACAAGAAAGCACAATAAAAAGTAGGAAAACATAATGGTGAAATATTTTCATCATTGTTATATACGTATTTTTAATCATCTTGTTTTTATAAGTTTTTTTCTAGGTTGACATGGAAAGTTGAATACCACAATGCTCATTGTGTTATTCTTGAACTACATGATCATAGTGGATAGATCTTAGGGTTTTTTTTTTATATTTATAATACAAGGTTATAGTGTCAAATAGTTTTCTCGTTGTGTTGTATATACTCATCATTATTATTGTTCTTGTAAGTTTTTTAGCGTCAACATGAAAAATAGAATACCATAACGGTTATCAATTATTCATGAAGTACCTGATCATCATGGAGATATCCTAGGTTTTCGTTTACAATTCTAGGTTATTATATCAATTATTTTCATCAGTGTGTAATATATATATTTATCATTGTGTATTACGTTTTAAATCATTAGAAGCAATTTTGTTATTGTTTTATTGTGTTTGATAAATTCATTGTTATTCTATCATTAAGTTTATATATTAAACGTACTCAATTTTATAATTGCATTTTTCATAACTCGTCATTTAATTAAAATCAAAATAGTGTTTAAAAAAACAATGACAAGCATATGTACACAATTAACTGAAAATATTAGTGTTTTTATTTCTTATATAACAATACTATATTAATTTTAAAGATAAACAACATTTGTTTTTAAGATGTAATTTTTTAAATAATATAAAAGTTATGAACATTTAATATAAATTGTAGAACTTAATAAAGTCAACAAACATGATTTTAGTAAAATAACTTTTTAAAATTTTTCTCTAAAATTTGATTGCAACAATTGATTATGAATTTTAATAATTTTTATTTGAACGACTAATTGGATCACTAACGGTAGTGACAGGCTACTGACTATCTAATCATCTGCATAACCTAAGACCACCTTTAAAAGAAAACTCATTATAGGTGTCAAATAACCCCATTGCCCAATCTAAAACATTTTCTTTTGTCACAAGTGAAACTTGAACCCAAAACCTCCCTCGGTTTTAAATGAAGTCTTAGATTACCTCAATTTAACTATTTAAGCCAAGAATCATTGGTATCAAATTTAATAATTAAGATTAACTAGTATTAAGCCCCCGCGTTGCGACGGGGGCGTAAAATCATGCCAAGTAGCACCAGTATCCACCAATGTTGTAAAAATCGCTAGGCGCTAGTCGGGCGGTGAGGTAGGGACTAGGGATTAATCGGGATTAATCGAGATTAATCGGGATTAATCGATTTGGAAATTTATATGTATTTTTTAGAAATTATATATATACTTAAGATTAGTACACTTCAAACATTAATAATTAGACATAAAATTAACCATCAAGTACTTCAAAGATCATATAGTTTAAAATATAAAAATTAAAACATAGTAGTTCAAACACTTCAAATATCATATAGTTTAAAATATAAAAATTAAAACATAGTAGTTCAAACACTTCAAAGATCAAATAGTTTCAAAATATAAAAATTAACCATCAAGTATTGTGGAGCTGTTCGCGGTTGGGGCTGCTGCAGGAGGAGCTGTTCGCGGTTGGAGGCTGGTCGCCGGGAGGGGCCTGGTCGCCGGGAGGGGGCCTGGTCTCAAGATTCGAAGTGGAGGTGGGGATGTTGGCTAGCGGGCTAGGGCTATGGTTTAAATGGTAATAACCGTAAGATTATGGTTTTAAAACCCACATTCAAGCCGTTGACCGGCTTTGACCGATCAGAAAGTAGTTCGCCGATTACACCGATTTTTACCGATTTGCACCGATTAATCCCACCTAGGTCCCACCTAGGTCCGATTAATCCCGCCTAGGTCCGATTAATCCCGCCTAGGTCCAATTACCGATTAATTGATCCGACTAGCATTAATCTACAAAGGCCTAGGCCGCCTAACGATTAATCACCGATTAATCGGCCGCCTAGACCGATTTTTGCAACACTGGTATCCACACCACCGTTAGTGGTCAGTAACACCGGATAAAACTCATATTAAAAAAGAAATAAAAACGAGAAAAACCGAACGACAAAATAGACGTAAAAATATTAAACCATACACATGAAACGTAAAACATTAAACACAAAATAACTAAGTCGAATTAGGACCACCCGCGACGGGACAGCTAAACGGGAAGAAATAGACATAACAATATTAAACCACATGTGCACATTACGAAGTGTTAATCTCAAAATTTAGAATGAAACGTAAATGAAAATTTTGTTAGAGATGAAAATTATAGGGTAACAAAGTTGAAAGTGAAATTTTGTAGGGTTAAATTGTAAAAGGTGTAAAAATATTGGGTATAAAATAAATATATATATATAGTTGTACCATATGCATAAAAATCTGTACATTCAAGTTAGTAATTAGAATATAGATAATTATTATACTTCTTACCCTAAATATCGTTTAAGTATTAACTTAACATATATATAATTTTTTTCGAAAGAAACAAGTGGAATTTGGAAATGAAAGCTTTTTATTTGTCTTTACTCCTCTTCTTTCTCTTCTTTTCTTTATTTTCACTCTCACTCTTCTAAACTTTATTTTTCCTCACCATATACATATTTACACATAAACATTAGAGTTATCACCAAAAATTCACAAAACATACAAGAATAACAAACTGCGTATTAGTAAGACAAGAACATATACATGCACACGCACATCCAGAAAAAGTCGTTTATGAATATTGTTGTCTGCCTATTTTAATTAAACCTAATTCAAACACTAATTTAATACCAACATACCCTGAATATATTTTGTAAACCCAACATACAAGCGCAAATTAAACATCCTTCACAAAATATCACACAATTAACAATTTCATGCATACATCTTTTTGGAGAGAAAAAGAAATAGAAGCAAAAATAGAATGATATAAAGAAGTTGGTGTACGCCTATATGCACAAATATGCATTGCTGGTCATCTCTAACATCTTCAAAACTCTGATAACAGCTTCTATCCACGAGATGGTTTTCCTCAGGGTTAGGTTTAAAGATAGGTTAGGAGACGGATGAAGTTGACAGGAGAGATGCCTGTGCCATTAAACTAGTTGCCAGAACAAGTTCAAGAGATGAGGATCGAGGTAGATGAAGAAAATAGCGGAGTGATGGCCATATTGGATTATAGAGAGCGAGTTACGGTTAGATATTCATAATACCATGATGATAAAGTGATATACGTCTTAATGTAAGTTGAAATTCTACAGTGTGTAGAAATGGTGATTTACAAGTAGAGTGAATATCAATGTTGTAAAAATCGTTAAGCGCTAGTCGGGCGACGAGGTAGGGACTAGGAAGTAATCGGGATTAATCGGTTTGAAGATTTTATATGTATTTTTATTAATTATATATATATAGTTAAGATTAGTATACTTCAAACATAAATAATTAAACCATTTTGACAATATACATAATACATAATATGACAATATATAATTGACAATATACAATTAATAATATACAATAGCTTGCACTTGTTGTTGAGTGAGTTTCAGGTTTTTGTTGCAAAATTAATAAACAATTTATCAACTAACCAAAAACCGATGGTTGGAACTTGGAAGGACTGCTGGTGAGCAGGTCGCTGGTGCATAAGCAGGTCGTCGGAGCAGAGCAGGTCGCCGGCGTACAGGAAGTCGCCGGAGCAGATCGCCGGTGCAAAGCAAAAATATCCCGTTGACCGACTTTGACCACCTAGAAAAACACCTCCGATTACACCGATTAACGCCGATTTCCACCAATTAATCCTGATTTCTTCCGCCTAGGACCGACTAGCGATTAATGACGCCGATTAGCTGAAATCGACAAGCCTAGGGGCCGACTACCGATTAATCCCCGATTAATCGCCCGCCTATCCCGATTTTTACAACACTGGTGAATATAAGGTAAAGAGTGTAATATTATGATAGACAGTTAAAATTTTTTAATAAATATAGTATCTACTCATAACATAATTGTTTAATGGTATGATATTTTTCTATCACATGATATATGAATGTAAAAATTGCTGATAAAAAAAAGTGATCCACACAAATTAACCCTCTAAGGCTCTTATCCAATAGAATTCTAATTGCAGTTTCTTACGAGACTTGACATCTTTAATTGGCTGATTTATCATATATTTTAACTTAAAAGCGGTGCTTATGACGAATTTCAAAGTCCTAAGCAACTTATAATACGCCTAAAATTACGGCGTAATTTAAGGGTTGTTGAAATCTATGTTCTGTATCACACGTGTTTCTCTCTATACTTAACCCCAATACTAAAATACCACAACACTTTTCTTACAACACAAATAAATCTTCCAAAGTGTCGTATGATATTTTTTATAATTTCTTGTTATCGTTATTGCTTTTATTATCGAGTCGGGGGTCTCTTTGTAAGCGGTCTCTCTACCTATCAAGATAGAGGAAAGGCTCGCCACCACCTACCTCCCAGACCCTGCTCTTGAGGGGGATATACTGAATTTGTTTGTTTGTTTACAAATAAATCTTCCAAACAAATTGTTTTTTATTTAAGCTTATCCATTTGTTTGTAATCAGTATAGCATATGGATAATTATCTTTATAAAAAAGAATAAGATATTATAACATTAATTCATTTGAAAAGTTACTTCATTTAATTAAGAGTAAATTACAAATTATTTCCTGTGAAATTACATGGTATGTCCTTTAGTTTTAATAATTACATACGATTTCCTTTTATTTAAATATTTGCATACATATTGTCATTTACACAAACTACCATCTAAATACAGTAAGTATCATCTAAATATACAGTTAACTAAGTTATGTGCTCCCTCATATTAGGATACTTTTATCAATTTCTTTCACGTCTAATATATTTAAAAAATTATAAAAAATAAAAATTTTAAATGAAAAAATTAAAAGACATCGGACCATTAGGTAAATCGGTGAAACCAGTCACTCTTGGTGTGTGTTCATTCGACTAATCGTCAAAACTTTTAATGACAACAATTTCAAATAACATTTACTAAAGTAAGAAGTCTGAGTCACAAATCATTTAAAAGGTCGGAAAATCAATAATAAACACCAAAAAATACAGTAAATAATTTAAAAGCTATTCACACCAACAAATAATGAAAAATCAATAAGGAACACAAAGTTGGAGATTACCTATGATTCTTTGAATTGCTTATATAATTGCAAAAGCAAAAAAATTAACTATGAGTCCCTCTTTTATCACACGACAACATAAGCCAAAAATTTAAAGAGCAACGAAATACAAAAAGTGAATTAGGGATTTTAATCTTACCATCGTTATAAGGGGTTTCAATGGAGTGTGAGATGTTGTAGGTGGTAAAAATGACCGGTATTAGACTATCAAATATGGAGGATGATAGATTTAATGGTATTGAACGTAAGCGGAACGTGGGTTCACTAACTTACCCAACGGTTTGAAATCATTTAATTTTATTGTTCATATAAAATAATTAATTTTTTTATTTGTTTAATATATTAGATGTAGAAAGAAAATGACAAAAATGCATCTCATGTGAGAGATACATAACTGAGTATTTGAGTTAACTGTACATTGAATAGAAAGTTAGTGTAAAGGACAATAGGTATGCACATATTTAAAAAAAAGACATTGGATGTAATTATTAAAACTAAAGGACATACCATGTAATTTCGTGTATTAATAAAGGACATAATTTGTAATTTACTCTTTAATTAATTAAAACATGCTTGATACAATGATACTTGATCAATAATTAAAAAAATCAACGACCACAATGTAAATCTTATTTAAAGAAAAGCTAATGTAATGAATTCTGAAAAAACACCCGATACTTATTGAAAGACCCTTTAAATTCAACATAGATCATCTAAAACTACTTGGTCGTTATCTATTTAATATATGTTAGAAAAAAAGATATTACATATAAATATCAAGTATTAGAACTTATACTTACATAGTTAATAGAGAATCAATATTATATCTAGAGGGGTAACGGTAAGGTGGAGGGAAACAGGGAAGGAAACTGTGTGGAATATTCGACACAAACAAATTTGACCTCAAAAGGATAATGACAGTGATTATATGTCTAGGGCACACATTTACACATCCTAATCCCTAATTAAGCTATAGGAAGACCCCCACTCCACCCCAGAGGGCAGAGGGCACCTATAAATCTATAAAATTTATTGGTGATTGATTGGTATAGCAGGAGTATTAATTTAAATTTACCGGTAAGTCTTTTAAACCGTGACCACATGTCATCATAAGAGTCCCATTATATCATAGTAACTCACCAATATGGGTTGTAATTAAGTCATTTGGTTCATAGCTAATCAAAACCGACTCGTTAAAAGCTCGAGTCGAGCTTAGCTTAATCAAGATAGAGTCTGAGCTTAAGCTTATATTACGAGTCACGTAATAACCAAGAGCCGATTTGTAAGCCCAAACAAGCTTTTAATTTATATAATAATTCTTTAATTTATAAATATATATTTATATAAATAACTATTATTATATATAAAATTATGATAAAATAACTAAATAATCTATTTAAGTATATATAAAAAGTATAATTTAAAAAAAATATAAAACTAACTATAAAAGTACATAAATAAATCAATTAAATAATAAACGAGCAAAGCTCGAGATTAAAAATTTTCTAACAAACCAGGCTTGAGCTTTAGAAATAAAATTCTAAACGAGCCAAGCTCAAACTTGAGCTCTCTTAAGTCAAAATAAGCCGAGTTCGAACCTTAGCAAACTCAGCCCGGCTCGTTTACACAACTAATGCTCACTAATGGGACCAAGTAAACTTGCACTAGACACACAACATTCAAGATGGTTAAAAGCAAAAAAAACCTATGAAAGCTAGATTCGAACATAAGACTTGCTAGAGGAACTCAAGCCTTTACCATTACGCCACCTTTAAGAAAAGTATCAATTTGGTTTTAAATGACGTGGGAACTCGTCAATAAGAAATAAAACCGACAATTGGATGAATCTTACAAAGTTCTAAGAACACAAAAGCATGAGGTATGCTTAGAATATTTGAAGTAAGAGATTTTGCAGTTATATAAATAAAATGAATGTTTAAAGCACAATAATTGTGATTAGCTAGAAACTAATGTGTTTAGATCCAATCACCAATTTAATTACATATGTTTAAGAACAGAATCATTGAGTTGGAAGATTGGAAACAAGAGTGAGGTCTGTCGGTATAAAGATGACACCTAATTTTATAATCCTTAATCATGGTACACACCACCTTAATTAAGCTAAAATAATCTTAATTAATTTCTTAAACAACTCAAAAGCATATGTACTATGGAATCCTTTCCACACCATGCGCATCTTTTCCAAAACACTTTTTTTCTCCTTCATTTCCTAAGAACGTAA
>BJCO01377245.1:0-10078 GCA_018326465.1 Flaveria floridana | reverse complement strand
TTCTTATACACTGCATGCTCTTGTGGACATCTCTCAAATCCAGATTTGACTAGAGTATTGTGTAACTTCTCATTCCAGGCTCTTGGAGCCTGTTTAAGCCCATAGAGAGCTTTAATGAGTTTATATACCAACTCTTCCTTTCCCTGCTTTACAAAGCCCTCGGGTTGGGTTACATACACCTCCTCTTTTAATTCACCATTTAGAAATGCTGTTTTTACATCTAAATGATGAACTTCCCAACTATTTACAGCAGCCACAGCTAGAATGAGCCTCACTGTTTCTAGCCTTGCAACCGGGGCAAAAACCTCCTCATAGTCAATCCCATATTTTTGTACATACCCTTTTACAACTAACCGGGCTTTATGTCTCACAACTTTCCCTTTAGCATCCTTCTTGAGTTTGAAGAGCCATTTTAACCCTATGGGTTTCACCCCCTTCGGGCACTGAACCAACTTCCAAGTTCCATTCCTTTCAATACTTTCAAGTTCATCTTGCATGGCTTTCTTCCAATCTGAACTCCCCTTAGCCTGATCGAAACTAGTTGGTTCCTTAATAAGCAACAACTCAGACTCATCAAGAATAGGAGGTTCAAATGGGATTTGTTCAAGGACCTCTGTCCTGCTGAACACCTCATTAAGACTAGTGAACCCCTTTGGAGGGGTATCATCATAACTCCCCCTAGGCACTTCACTTTCATCATCAACCTGATTTCCACCACTACTACTACCCCCTGCATCTCCTAATTCATGTTCTTGATCTGACTGTGCTGCAAAGTTATCCATCTGGTTCATACCTTGTTCATGGCCACCAGGCTCAAGTGACTGCCCACTTGAGATGGACTCATCCTGATCAGGGAAGTTCAAAGATAGACCAAACCTGGCATAACTTTGAGTAGTGGTCCTCTCCTGATCAAGTGTTTCCCAATCCCAAGGTTTTCCCTCTTCAAATATAACATCCCTACTTACAACAATTCTGCAATTAACAAGATTATACATTCTATAGGCTTTTGTTATTCCTAGATGCACCATAGGAATGCTTCGATCATCTAGCTTGGTAACTTGATGACTTGGTACCTTTACAAATGCCTTACATCCAAATACCCTTAGGTGCTTTACCTTAGGCTTTCTCTCAAACAACTTTTCATAAGGTGTTACATTCTTCAAGGCTTTTGTAGGGCTTCTATTCAGCAGGTAGACTGCATGTCTCACTGCCTCAGCCCAGAATTCCAATGGAACCTTCATGGCCTTTAAGATGGATCTAGTCATGCCCATTACTGTTTGGTTTCTTCTCTCCACTACACCATTCTGCTGTGGAGAGTAAGGGGCAGTTAGATACCTTCTAATTCCATCCAAACTGCATAGTTGCTCAAAGGTTTTGGATGTAAACTCACCCCCCCTGTCTGTTCTCAAGGCTCTCACCTTATAGGGTGTCTCCCCTTGGACATGATTTAGAAACTCTCTAAATATCATTGGGGCCTGATCTTTTGACTTGAGCATAAAGACCCAAATGTATCTAGAGTAGTCATCCACTAGGAGCATGAAATACCTGTTCCCAGCTGCAGTAGATGGATTCAAAGGACCAGAAAGATCAGCATGAACTAACTCAAGTGGTGAAGCAGCCCTATAAGTACTTACATTGGGAAATGACAGACCCCTGTGCTTCCCAACTAGGCAGCTTTCACACACCTGGGACTTCTCTTCTATCTTTGGCATTCCACTAACCATATTGTGTTTTGACATTTTGTTGATTGAATCAAAACTCAAATGGCCCAGCCTTGAATGCCATGTCCAGGCAGGCTCATGCATGGCTGTCATCAAACATCTTGGTGTGGTGACTTGCAGGGTGATCTTATACAGCCTATTTTGTGACTTCTTCACTTTCATGAGGGTCTTTCCACCCCTCTCATATATCCATAGATGCCCATCCTTCATTAGAATTTTGCATCCTGATTCATCCAATTGACCCAGACTCAGAATATTACTTTTTAGGACAGGTATATAGAATACATTTGTAACAACTCTATGCTCTCCATTTTTACACTGGAAGCATATGGAGCCTCTGCCCTTTATTGCAACAATAGACCCATCACCAAACTTGACTTTGCCACTAATAGCTTCATCTAATTCAGTGAAATGAGTCCTTATACCTGTCATGTGGTTGCTAGCCCCATTATCTAGATACCATGAACATGTATCTTCTGCCTGTGGTAGAGTTTTGGGGAACACCTGCTGTTCTTCTAGCAGACCCAAATCTAAAGGTATCTCTGCCATCAGCAGAGTGGATTCATGGTCATCTTGAGTCTGAGCCAAATGGGCTTCCTGTTGGGCCCTTTTTGGTGCCCTGCACTCGTTTGAGAAGTGACCAATCTTGTCACAGTTAAAACACCTCAGGGATTTCTTGTCTTTCTTGTTGGTGATCTCCTTATTACCAGTTTCTGAGTGTGATCTTCCTCCCCTTTTCTTGAAGACCTTTCCAGATCCTCTAGCCTTACTTCTTGTATCTCCAGATCCACCAGGTCTACTACACTCCTGTTTGTTCTCAACACTGGATCTTTCTTTCCATTCACTCTTTGTCAAGAGCAATTGTCCAGTGGAATTCTTTCCCTGGGTTACTGGTTTCAGTCTCTCCTCATAGGCTTTGAGTCTCCCCACCAGTTCTTCAAAGGTCATCGTGCTCAAGTCAGAGAACTGCTCTATAGCAGCCACTATGGGCAAGAACCTATCAGGGGCTGCCTTGAGAAACCTACTCACTTGTTTGGTAGCCGGAACTGTTGTCCCCAGGGCCCTGTATTTTGACACCAACTCCCCCATTTTGCCCGCAAATTCATCCACAGATTCACCTTCCCCCATGCGCAGCAATTCAAACTCATGATCAAGAGTTTGAATTCTGGCCTGCTTCACCCTCTCTTCACCTACATAGCGCTTCTTGAGAGCATCCCAGATATCCTTGGCCGATTTAAACGCGGCCACCTGCATCAGGACATCCTCCGGCAGGGCCTGGAAAATGAAGGCCTTGGCCTTCTTGCCCAGCCGGACATCCACCGCGGCTTGGGTGGGGGGTTCAATTGCGTCCCATAGTCCCTGCGCGTCCATAAACGCCTCCATCTTGATCGCCCAAGATGTGTAGGTTGTCGGAGTGAGAATCGGAATTTTGAAAGCGATCGGATCGCTGGGGTCCTTAAAGGTCAGCTGTCTGTCTTGATTCGCCATTGAATCGAGTGCGGGAGTCGAATTGGTTGCCAAGATCACTCGAATTGATCACTACCAGTCGGGAGGAGATCTTCACTCAATCGATTCGAGTACCGGAATCGAATTGATCTAGTGCGACAATCGAAATTGGAGTTCTTCCGAGAGTGCGACAGTCGACTTGGAGTTCTTCCGAGAATTCGACAGTCGAATTGATACCAACTGATAGAATTAGAACATGAAGATCATCTGATTTCTTATTTGAAAGTGTTACAAAATACACAATACAATCACCTATTTATCACAGTTAGAGCTAACTAACTATTTTCACTTCTAGTCCTTGTACTATTACAAAACTACACAACTAAGCTAAACTTTAATACTACACTAATACAAAGAATTAATCCAACAAAAGCATCAAGCCTAAAAAATTGTTAGACTGCTTATTTGATGTATGTGATGTATGCAATATAATCTGGTTATTTGGTTTATGGACATGCATATGCATATACAAGACTCTATTGTGATGTATGCTTATGTGATATATGCACTATAATTTGACTGTTATCGTTGTCGAGCCGGGGGTCTCTTTGGAAGCCGTCTCTCTGTCTCCCAAGATAGAGGAAAGACTGGTCATCACCTACCCCTCCCAGACCCTACTCCCAGTGGGACATACTGGGTATGTTTGTTTGTTTGTTTGTTTGTTTGTTTGTTTGTTTGTTTGTTTGTTTGTTTATTTGTTTGTTTGTTATAATAGGGCTCACGATTGATTTGCTCGAGAATTAATTTGTTGACATGGTCCCAAACAAAAGCGGTCATTATTTTGAGTGTTTCCAACAAATATATAAACAAAGTTAATATATTATTGAAAAATATAAATGAAAATTTAAGTTAGAGTTTTTACCAATAGCCAGATCCTCGGACTTGTGGGTTTTTGCCAAAGCAAGCTGTTACTCCGTTGTCCATTTGGTTGGATTCCAAGCCGTATCGACGGATCCTTCTTTGAGTGTTTTCCTTTTGTGTTTTCTCTTGCTTGTCCAGTTCGTGTCGATTCTAATGGTAATTATGATTCCAGTGATGTTTGTGGATTGTTTTGGGGTGTTGGTTGCTTTTGATTGATCAGGAAATAATACGGGATCAAGCCAAGGTCGGTACCCTAGATCGTTACCCGCATAAAATTTCTGCTTATGCCCAATTCAGTCACTTCCTCAGTTAATAAGAGTACCTTTGCAGAGTGCATGGCATGTGCTTGCTTTTCTCTTTTTATCTTATTCTTTTGGAGGAGGCGTAACAGATGTGAATCTGGAAAGATAACCCATGAACTTGATCATTGCTTTTGGTCTTGACTCTTGACGCCTTTAAGAGTATTTTTTTTCAATATTCAGAAGCTTATTTTAACAATAAACATATGGGAAATGAAATCTGTGACAACGTTCAAACTTATGATTACTTCTTTTTGCTGAACATGGATGAGAGTCAAATGTTTCTCCACTTTAACACTCTGCTTCCTGTCTAAAATGGCCAATAATGGGGGAGGGGCGACAACAGATGGTTAGGACAATATATAAGCTAACATGTTGCTAATATATTTTGAGAGGTGCATTTTGGATGAAAAGTTCATTTCTAATTATATATTTATACTTGAAGGTGGAAGCTATGCTTGATAAAACTATATCTGCTTTATCTGCTGTTTTTATTGGAGCTCCAGGATCAACATTCACAGAGGATATTCTTCGGTTACGCAGAGGCTGGGGAACAGCATCAGAATGTGATGAGTACCTGTGTGAGGGTGAAGTTCCAAATTTCATTGCAGGAGATGAATAAAGGTGGAATGTGTATGTCCATTATATATGCACATCAGTTATAGTGCTTAGTAAAAGTTACATTGTAACATATGATGAAGAACATTAGAAATAGGACCTGACTTGCTATTTTGGTGATTCATTTTTTCATTCAATTAGAAGTTTGCACATTTATAATAGCAATGCAAATCTTGATCATATGCAGCGTGCTTTGCTCTCTGATACAAGTATTATTGTGAGATTTTAGGTATTTAAACTTTTCATGGACTTGAAAGAAAAAAGAAAAACTTGCTACATGCAAGAGTGTAGACAATTGGCTAAGGTGTGTGTTTGATTTATAATATGGTATCTGTATGTGAATGTTCAGTTCAAAGACACGTGGATACAGTTAAGTATATCCATTCATAACACGACCTTTAGTGTTGGAACCGCTCCATCTCGGTGACTTGAATTGGCAGGCGGTGATAGTGAGGCCATGCCAAAATCAAATCCATGGCGCACC
Source organism: Flaveria floridana (assembly GCA_018326465.1). Taxonomy (NCBI): domain Eukaryota; kingdom Viridiplantae; phylum Streptophyta; class Magnoliopsida; order Asterales; family Asteraceae; genus Flaveria; species Flaveria floridana. Next base: position 4,589 of record BJCO01377245.1, on the reverse strand, counting down.
ACCCTTCCAACTTTTTTAATTAAGTTTACATCCCTTGTACAAAATACACAATTTACTAAGACACACTTCTGCTACTCTTTCTAATCTTCAAAAATCAAAATGGATCTGAACGACCCATTCGCAATGGGCAAAAGGTATCGCATGTGGTTAGGTTATTAAAAACGATAGTTAAAAAGAAGGAATGTTGCTTTTATATTTATCTTTTTGTTTAAAATAATTAAAAAGAAAATGAAAAATTTTAAAAAGTTTGTGAAAGGTGCAGTGGTATGATGACAGATGAAACCACTAAAGTAGCTGAAAGAAGAATTATTATAGTATGCTGATGCGGTGGACTGTGATGTACTGTGACGTGATGAACTAGTCTAAGGAGTTGGTGACTGTTTTGGTTGTTTAGCATCTCTTCAACCATAGCAACACTGGTAGTGGTTCTTGTGTCTTGATGTTCGATTCTTCTTCAACTCGGCGTTTAGTTTTCTTCTTACTTAAAGAGCAACCGCATCAAGAAATAATAAAACGTGTAGAAACATAAAGAATACTTATTGTGATCAACTCACAAGCAAGTTTACAGGCTGTACATTAATCACTCCTGAATTAGGTTAACTAGGTTCTAAGGTTCATAATTACAATGTTTATTCTAAAATCCGTAATTCATTAATGTATCTTGTATGTCAGCTACCCCTAACGTAATTATACAAGGGACTTGTCATGGACCGGGTCAATCACATTTGCTCCTTTGTTTCTTTTTCTTTTTTTTCTTTATTTTTTTATTTTTTAACTTTTACCTTGTCATGGGGCTCCTGTTTTACCCTTCCACTTGTGGTGGTTTTACTTGATATGATGCGGAGGCTCCTTGGGTGTGATTATCAATTGATTTCTCATGTTTTTTATAACCGTTTGCATGTTTTGTAAAAGAAAATAAATTTTTTGGCTGGTGTGAACATTTTTGGTATCATTTGTGTAAAGATTCACTGATAATTGACATATATGTTCCAAAGTTCATTGCATGTTGAGGCCTGAGGGAGAAGATTCAAATTATTTTTTTGACTTGATGAGTTATCAGTTTTGCAAGAATGTAGTTGTGGAAATGGTTGACAAGGAAGTGATGAGGCGAGAATGGAAAACAAGGGGACTTGCATGTATGTGTTTAAGTAAACTTTTCAGTTGTAAATTAACGAAAAATGCTGGTCTGGGTTTATTTGTTTGGCAAGAAAGAAAAGAAAAGAAAAGAACGGATGCCCGCGGCTGACATAGAATAGAAGACGAGAAGAAGCTGCCTCCTCTCTCGCCTCCTCAAGACTTATGCCAGTAAATTAATTTCTCATCTCATCTCTATAACATAACTGTTTTCTTTCTTTCTTCTCTTCGCGTTTTTTATACTCCTTCGTCTGCTTATTCTATTTCTATAACCACCAATTAGCTTTTTCAGGAATTAAGTTTTGCTTTTTTATATCGTCTCCTGTATCATGTATGTGTATTTTGTATATAAGTAGACAGGGGCAGGGTCTCCGCCATGATATGTTTAACCAGAATTTTTATATAGATCAATTTAGTTATAACGTAAGAAATCAAGGTAAAGGGTGGACGGCTTAAAGATACGGTCCCTCTTCCTTGTAGGCTTGCCCTCGGGATCTCCCTTCTACAATGATTTTCTTGTGGCCTTCTTTATGCAGTTTGACTGCATCAACAAATGGACCTATTGCGTAGACCTTTTAGAACAACTATAGAATTAGTTTTGGATACATTTGGTGTCACCTATTGTTTTACTTTTCACTAAATATGACTGAGGGAATTGTCATGTAGGAACTCATGCCTTATTCTACTAGCATCAAGACGGCAGAAAAGGATGTGAAAGAAATGTCCAAAAGGATCAACGGTTTATGCTCATTATGTTTCTGATACTACTTACTGAGCTTATGCCATTTTATATATAAGTTAGTTGTATCAAGTTTCTGATACTACTTACTGAGCTTTATGCCATATTGATTAAAGAGTTCCCAGCTTTTCTGTTGAGCTCGACTTTTGCCTTTCAAAATTTCTCATGTTTTTGGCAATTTATCTTGTTATTATAACTATTTATATTTTAAGTATGCTCGTGGGAGTTTCTAGACTGGCACAATTTTATTCTTTAAGAACTTGTATATAACAAGAACCCTAAGCAAGAATTGTTTTACATGTAGATATGATTGCTTAAATTGATACCTTGATTTATTCTAAACTGTACTTTTGTTTCTTTTTCTTTGATAGGTTTTAAGGAGCCCGACACTAGTTTAGCAGCACCTAGCCAATGGGCTCTTATTTTGATAAAACAAATAACTCAAGAAGAACAACCTCTGCAGGTTTGACACTTGTACCGATTGAAGTGTGGAAGTGCCTGGGAGATGAGGGTCTGTAATGGTTAACAGACTTATTCAACACTATCTTCAAGACCGGGAAGATGCCGGAGCAGTATAGAAGCAGTGTCATAGTCCCCATATATAAGAAAAAAGCAGATGTCCAATATTGCGCAAACTACAGGGGAATAAAGCTCTTGAGCCACACGATGAAACCATGGGAAAGAGTTACTGACACAAGAACTAGACGCGAAACTCGGATAGCGATAAACCAATTTGGATTTATGCCAGGACGCTCTACAACAGAAGCCATACACGTCATAAGCAGGATAATGGAGAGATATAGAGAAAAGAAAAGGGACCTGCATATGGTATTTATTGACTTTAGAAAAATCCTATGACAGTGTTCCGCGTCAACTCATTTGGGAAAGTCTACGACTTAGAAGGGTACCAGAGAGATACATCAAAATAATCAAGGATATGTATGACGGGGTAAAAACGTGTGTGAGAGCACTAGTCGGAGACACAAACTTCTTCCCGGTGGAAGTGGGACTCCACCAAGGATCGACATTGACCCATTTCTCTTCACATTAGTGCTGGATGAGATGACCGGGTCTATACAGGAGCCAGTCCCATTATGCATGCTGTTTGCGGATGATATGGTGTTAATATCATAATCTAAAAGGGTGCTTAATGAGAGACTAGAACAGTGGAGAGCAACACTAGAGCGCAAAGGCTTAAGGATAAGTCGCTCTAAGATGGAATACATGCATTGTAATTTTAGTGGTGAGACTAAAGAGGACACCCAAATCATATCCAGGGTATGGCGGTCCCACAGACGTCTAGGTTCAAATACCTGGGCTCGTACGTACAGGACGACGGAGAGAAACACAGCGATGTAGCCCACCGTGTTCAATCAGGATGGTGCAAGTGGAGAGCAGCATCAGAGATTTTGTGTGATAAGAGGTTTCAGCAAAACTAAAGGGAAAACTATACAGATTGGCAGTTGGTCTAGCTATGTTATACGGAACATACTGTTGGGCCATAAAGAAATTGCATGAGAGACAAATAGAGATCGCAGAAATGCGAATGCTGAGGTGGATGTGTGAACACACAAGACTGGATTGGATAAAGAACGACGTGTTTCGACAGAGGCTAGAGGTGGCTTGTATCACGGATAAAATACGAGAGGGAAAATTAAGATGGTTTGAGTACGTGAAGAGGAGACCAATGGCAGCGACGTTTAGAGCAGTAAAGAACATCACCCTAGAGGGTAGGAGGAGTAGAGGAAGACCTAGGTTGACTTGGGAGAGATAATTAGGCGAGATATGGTAGAGTTGCACCTCTCTGAGCACATGATCAAGGATAGAAGTGCGTGGAGGATGACCTGTGGGTAGAAAGAGTTAAGGATGACCTGATGCGGGACCCCTCGCGTGATGTGCAAGTAATCGACGTCTGCCCTTTATAGGTGAAACGTGTCGCTTATTTGATGTATGCTATATTTAAATCTTTATGTGATATATACCTAGGTGTTGTATGCTATATATTACGCTTGCTATTGCTATTGTTATCGAGTCCGAGGTCTCTTTGGAAGCGGTCTCTCTATCTCTCAAGATAGAGGAAAGACTCGTCACCACCTACCCCTCCCAAACCCTGTTCTAAAGTGGGATACACTGGGTATGTTTGTTTGTTTGTTTGTTTGTTTTGTTGCATGCTGGTAGCAAGATGCACAAAGATAATGAATCTAAACACTGCCATTTATGTTATAAATGTCAAAACAATTGCAAAGGTATAATACCTCTCTTTCATTCCCAATGCTGGATGGATAATTAGTATTTGCTCTATGAATATCCATTTAACATTCTATTTCTACAAATCTTGGTTTGGAAGACAAAGTTTCACCTACTGATATCGAAGAAGGAATGCGCGTTGGGCATTTTTTTTTCTCCACACTGAGGCTGTTGTCACATTAGCATAATGCGTGAACTTTTCTTTTTTATTCATACTTTATGTTTTTTGATCATCATTCTCTGTTGTCACCAAGGTTTGACCCTAGTGTAACCATGATGATAGTTGAGGAAAAACCAGATGTGACATATATGGATGTTGGTGGATGTAAAGAACAGATTGAGAAAATGAGAGAGGTGTGTTATATAGTCCTACTAGGCTTGTTTAGTGCTGAAACTTATCATTTGCATCAAGCATTATCTTTATTTTGGAATGTCCACCTTGAGAAATTTGTAAACTTGGAATCGATCC
>BJCO01377160.1:0-10529 GCA_018326465.1 Flaveria floridana | reverse complement strand
TTGTTTTTATTAGTTATATAATTAACCCTTTTAATTATATAACTCATACACACTATTATTATTTAATGTTATTTAACTAAATTAAACAACATTTCAAATAACATTGATGAACAAAATATCCTTATAAGTTGTTCAATCTCATATGCAACTTATTTAGAAAACCCATTTTCTAAATTGGTGTAATTATTTAATTGCATGATCATATCATCAATTAAATAATAATTGGTGTTTGCTAAGCTTGTTATTGGGTATGACCCGACTTGGATCATGACGTACTAACCACATCAATATTCTATGTGTCTTGGGCATACAGAATCCAACATAAATGACCACTTACTTCATCCTTCATATGCTGAAGAGCTTCTTTTAGTTTCTCAATCTCATCTTCTTTTTCTTTCATCTCCACCTCATACTTTCTTTTTATTTCTTTCAACTCCTTTTCCTTTTCATCCATCTCCAGAAGTCTGTCTTGAATGATACCAGATCTTCTTTTAAATAGATTTTCCATCTTGGCTACTTTCTTTAGAAGCTCAGAGATCATTTCATCTTTCTCATCTGGTTTATTGATCTCTAATTCAGCAAACCTCTCAGAGGGAGCAATTTCTTAAGTCACCTGCCTTACAGGTATTGGCATCTGATCATCCTTATTATCAGATGATGATTTGGATTCATCTGAGGAGCTGGCAAAACCACCAAACTCAGCATGAGTAGTAGTAGAGGGAGATGATAGAATGGGAGATATAGGTGAGTGATGAATTGGTGAAATATGGGGTAAGTGAATGGGTGAAACATGAGGTGAGTGTATGGGTGATATGTGTGGAGATGATTGGTTGTGATTATGAAAATAGGATTGGTGATCTCTGAGGAGATGGGGTTGGTGTAGGTACAAAATGTGAGGCTATGTCTGCTCCATGAACAGAAGGTCCAATGTGAAGATCACCACCCACATCAACTTGTGGTGACATTGGCCTTTGTCCTTCTTCATACATGCTAGCTTGCTCCTTAACATTATGTTGACTTGGAGCAGCTTGCTCTTCTTCTGGAACAGGCTCATTCACAGCAGCCTCCTATCATTGTTCCTCTATATTCTCATCTAGGTTGATTTGTTAAAGCATCCATGGTAGTAGAGGAAAGAAAGTCCCACTGTAAAAATTCCTTGGATCTCTATTGTTCAAGTAATTATAGGACTTAGCAATGTAGTGAGGAATATCCATCACTGATCCTACAGGAACTATGTCTGGAAATGCTTCATTGATAAATCATTAAAGAAATCTGGGAGACATCAGGAACATGTGTCTTCTACCTTCTTTGATGTTGGATACCAAACCCTTGTAAACATAGGCTGACATGTTAAATGGTTGGTTTGTGCACAGAGCACATATGGCTGATGATGTGGATACAAGGATGTCATTCCAACCAGTCTTCCTTTTGGACAAGCAATGTTGGAAGATGTGAATCAGGAACCTCCATTGTAGGTCCACCAGCCCTTTAACAATTTGCTTCCCCTCATATCCTCCTTCATAGTCAATGTTGGCAAAGAAGGTCATAATCTCTTCATCATCTAACTCTAATGGAGTATCAGCATCATCCCCAAACTGTAAACACTGTCTCACAGTTGGCTCAGTGATAACTAGAGTGTGATCCTCAGTGATTCTTCCTGATAGAGTTCTTACACCATTTACGTCTTTCACTTCAGCAGTTCCCCAGAAAGATCTGATGAAGTTCTCATAGATAATTGGTCTGACAATAATAGCATGTGCCGCTCTAGTTGTTAAGATGAATCTGATCATGTCTCTTAAACCTTTTGCCTCAGGAGCATCAGGGTCAAGAAAACCACTGACATTTGGAGCTTGCTCTATGTAAGGTTAGCCATCAGATCCTGCACAAGATGCATATGTGTTAGATGTGAATCATTGCTTATCAATTATATTGATGAGCTCAAGTTGATTATTTCATTTTGACCTTTTATGAGTCAAAATTATGCAATCAATGGTACTGTTTTATATAAATTTGACCTAATCTTGATTTGGCAATGTATGATCATTTTATTATGCTTTATATATTATTTTGATGTTTGTTTTCTGATTCAACTCCATTTTTCTTTTCAAACATAGGTTTTGAGGTCAACATTTTCAGTTTTAAATATCCCCTGTTCATCCGAAGGTTAATTAGGGTTTTAAAAATCACTTGTTTATGTCGATTTTCAAGATCAGTTGTGTCATTTAACTCGAAAATGTCTATCAATCCTTAGTTTGTGGTTGTTCTGAAATTATTTCAGTTCTAGGGTTCGGAATTTTGAAATGCGTTCATCGACTGTATTTGAGAATCACCTTGTTTTCAATACTACGAAGGTATAGAATCGAAATGTAGGCACTATGAGGTTTGATGAACACTGAATTTTGAATGATGGTAATGAATCTAATGATGGATGAAGAACAGTAGGAGTGTTGTTTTTCGCTCGTCGCACTATAGAGTCTCTCAAATTTGAAAAGTATTAAATGAACTATAAGGATCTGTTTATATAATCCTTTTAATGACCTTTTTAAATTTTTTACAAGTGTTAAAAACAAATGCGGTCGACTACTGTAGTAAATGCGAGTGTTAAAAAACAAATAAGGTCAACTACTGTGGTAAATGCGGAAGATTAAAACAATCAGCATTTGTTTACTATAGCACATGCGGAAGAGTAAATTCTGTCAGCATTTGTGTTACTGTAGCAAATGTGGAAGGTTTAAGTTTAGACTTTTTAACACTCTAGCAAATGCGGTTGTTTTAAGTTTGCATACATTTTTACACTATAGCAAATGCGGATGTTTAACTTAGTCAGCATTTGTACACTGTAGTTAATGCTGAAGAACATTTGTCCTCCTGTATTTACTTCAACAAATGCGGATGAACAACTGAGTTGTCCGTATTTCTTGAACTTCATACATAATGACAGAAGAGTGTGAGCACACTTCTAATTTATGATGATACAAATATACAACCAAGTTTAAGTATTGAATTTCAGCCATATTTGAGAAATGCGGCTGAGAAAAACAAATGCGGATGAACAAATTTATATCCGCATTGGTTTTCATACTTGAAAACTTTGTTAATATTTGTGGTGAGACTAATGCGGTAGATTAAACTTATCCGCATTACTTTCACTTGTGTTTTTCATCTCAAAACTATTACCCGCATTGGTTATTTGCTTGGGTTACCTTCACTCGCATTAACCAATGCTCTTACCTGCATTAAGTTTTGAACTTGTCAAAACTTAATGTTTCTGCTGTGGATAGTTTTGGTTGGTTTTGCTTTGATGTTTGAACTTTATGAAGGTGATTGTTATGAAGATGTGTTTTTTTATTCTTATGAAGTTCTGTCTGTTTCTTGAGTTGTCATATCTTGCTTGGATTGACTTGTACATCAGAGATGATACAAGTTTCCCAGTGTTGACTGATCTTGGACTTTTGTGCTTCAAGATGTTTACAAGAAACTAAGATAATATGATATAACTTCTGCACCAACACATTTAGATTTTCTGATTTTTGAAACTGTTTTTGATTTTTTGTATTTTTAGAAAGGAAACATTTGTACATTGATGATCAAATTTTTAATTACTCCCCCTAAAGTTTATATCTATATGGGATAGAAACTTTAAAGAGCTGAAAATTTTGAAGAGAAAATCTTTTTGTGATTTTTGTTTTCTTATATGTACAAGAAGTTGAGATATACTTTTCTTTGAGATCATATCAATCTTACCTTTCACACGTGCGAGCAATTGTTAGTAAAACAGACATGTTCATGAACATATTGATTAAAGGTATGTTTATCCTCTTAAACTCATACTTGGTTAATATTTTGATGCAAATGATCTTATCATGTTTTGAGTTGATTGGGTATTCGTCATGTAGCTCGCACTCAAAAGCATGGCAAGGTTAACCATCTGCATTCAATGCATGGTAGAACTTTTAACATCTTACTTGACCAGGTTACTTAAAATGTGAAATCTTATTTTGCTTGATCCTCATTGGGATTCTTTTATTTTTGATCCTTTTATTAGTTTGATCTACATTGGGATTCTTTCCACTTCACTTTGGAAGGTGATCTCTTAGGATTTTTTTGTTTCATTCATTTATAATGACTTTTATTCTTTTGTTTCATCCAAGTTGGATGTGTTCATTATTGGGAATCTTGATGAATCATGACATCAGCACTATGTGCTTGTTTCTCTAGGTCTTTGCTTAACAAAACAGAAGAGAAACTAATGTTCGTAAAAGAGATTCATATGATATCATTACCTGGTGTGTTTAGGTTGCTACGCACACACATTTGGATAAGCCAATACTTACACACACTATGAGATGAGAGCTTCACAGTTGAATATAAGCTTTAGTTCATCACTGCATGTGTCTTTGTTTCCAAGTTGAGCCTACCCGCATATCAGATAAGTCATGGCAGTCATTTAAGATTTATAAGTAAGCACAGTGAATGATATAATGACTGTAATTATATCATTTCCTATAGTATAAACCATATACTTCTTCTTTTTAATTTCTTTTTGTAATTTTTTTTGAAATATTTGAATGCCTTTGTTGATTTTAAATTTTAATCAAGGTTAATCATGCCAATTGATTGAACTAGGAATTCAAATCTGGTTAGATCAAATGCCTTAGTGAATAAATCAGCTAATTGATTATCAGTGTGAACCTGTATCAATTTGATTAACCCTTTTTCAGCATAATCTCTCAAAAAGTGATATCTTTTTTCAATGTGTTTAGTTTTTGAGTGTTGAACTGGATTATTTGTTATGAACATAGCTATTGTGTTCTCATGAATTGGAGTGTCCAAGAAGTTAAAATCATAATCAAGCATCTGGTTTTGAATCCAGAGAACTTGAGAACAGCATGCTAATGCTACCATATACTCAGCTTCTGCTATTGAAACATATACATTTGTCTGCTTATTGCACTGCCAGGAGACTAGTCTGGGACCAAGAAATTGACAACCGCCAGAAGTGGACTTTCTATTGAAATTGCATCCCATATAATCACTATCAGTGTATGCATAGAGATTGAAGTCTCCTTCCTTTGGATACCATAATCCAAGAGCAGGCTTGCCCTTAAGATATCTGAACATCCTCTTGATTGCATTCACATGGGATTTCTTGGGATCTGCTTGATATCTGCCACACACAGAAACACCAAACATAATGTCAGGCCTACTGGATGTTAGATACATAAGTGAGCCTATCATAGAACGATAGTGAGTCTAATCCACTAGTTTGCCTTCAGGAGCTGGACCAATCTTCAGTTTAGTGTCAACAGGAGTTCTGATGGACTGACAATCAACAAACTGGAACTTGTTCAACATTGTTTCTATGTATTTTGATTGATTAATGAAGATTCCATCTGTTGTCTGTTGGACTTGCACTCTTAAAAAGAATGTGAGTTCCCCTATAGCACTCATTTGAAATTTTGAATGCATGAGTTCTTCAAAGTCCTTGCAGAGTAACTTGTTTGTTGAGCCAAAGATAATATCATTCACATATATCAGAACCAGCAACATGTCTTTTCCTTTTCTTTTTTTGAAGAGAGTCTGATCAATCTTCCCTCTTTCATACCCGTTTTCAAGAAGAAAGGATGATAGAGTCTCGTACCATTTCCTTGGATCTTGATGAAGACCATACAAGGCTTTGTCAAGCTTGTATACCCTGTGTGGAAAATCTAGGTCTTCAAATCCAGGAGGTTGCCTCACATATACTTCTTCAACAACCTTTCCATATAGAAAAGCACATTTCACATCCATTTGATAAATAGTGAATTTCATGAATGCTGAATACGTAGAAAGAGTCTTATTGCTTCTAGTCTAGCTACAGAAGCAAACACCTCATCATAATCAATTCCTTCTTCATGAGTATACCCCTAAGCCACTAGTCTTGCTTTATTTCTAATGACGATTCCCCTATCATTAGTTTTGTTCCTGTATAGCCACCTGATACCGATAGGGTATTGTCCTTCAGGAAGATCTACCAGTTGCCATACTTATTGTTTCTTGAATTGCAGTAACTCTTCCTGCATTGCCTCAATCAAACTATTATCTTGAAGAGCCTCTTTGATATTTCTGGGTACTACTGGACAAAGAAAGTAGGAGAACAAATAGATGTTTGCTATGCTTGATTTGTTTCTTGTCACCCGCTCATTAAGTTCACCAATCATGCTATCTACTTGATCATTCTTATGTATTCTGGTGGTTGGAATTGAGTCACCAGCAATGGTTACATCAAGATTAGAGACATTCAGATCAACTTGGTGCGAGGCAACTTCATCTTGTACTGTTGGGGAGTTGTGAAAATAATCAAAGACTATTTCAAATCTTACTTCAACATCAGCAGCACATTGATTACTTCCATCATTCGAAGTCCTTTCAGTTTCAACTGGAGGTGTAACATGATCTTGAGTTCTGACTTTGGAAGGATATGGTTGCATGCTTGGACCATCCTCAGTTGGAACACTTTGATTTTGAACTGATTGTCTGATAGGATCAGCTTGTAGTAGGACATCTTCATTAAGTTACTCAGTAGAAGTTGGAGGAATCATTGGAGAGTCATTCCTTCTTTCTACTAATGATGAAGATTCAGATGAGTGTAGGTTTACTACATCAGACAAGTGAAATTGATCAAAAGATTTTGTAAAGGAATCAATATCAAACAACCAGTCAGGACCATTTGTAGATTTGGGAAAAGAATGTTCCTTAAATTGAACACTTGTTGATTCATCAGTTATGTTTAATCTAGAATTAAACACTCTATAATCCTTTGAGATGGAAGAATAACCTACAAAGAATCCTTCATCAGACTTGGATGAAAGTTTCCCAAATGGTCTCGGGTGTTTAATATTAAGACAAGATAACCAAATGACTTAAAAAATCCAATAAATGGTTTTCTTTGAAAGATAAGTTCATAACAAGTCTTGTTGCTTTCTTTTACAATCAAAGTTCTACTTTGTACAAAGCATGATATGTTAACTGCTTCTACCCAAAAGGTAATTGGCAGTTTAGCATCGGCTAGCATTGTTCTTGCTGCTTCAATTAGTGTTCTATTTCGCCTTTCAGCTACCCCATTTTGCTGAGGAGTTCCAGCTGCACTAAATTGATGAGAGATGCCTTTGGTTGTACAAAATGAACTCATGTCTTCATTCTTAAATTCTATCACATTATCACTTCTTATTGTTTTAACTTTATGATCAAGTTGGTTTTCAATTTTTGTGATAAAATCTTTTATCAGTTGGAATGCTTTGTTTTTATGAAGTAAGAAGAAGACCCATGTGAATCTGGAAAAGCTATCTATGATCACCAAATAATATTGTTTCTTTCCAATACTCATAACATGAGTTGGTCCAACCAGGTCCAGATGAAGTAGCTTCAATGGAGAATCGTTTGTGTTCACTAGTTTTGGCTTGTTGGAAGATTTATGTTGTTTTCCTTTAAGACACGCTGAACAGTGGTCAATAAAGTGAAATTCTTTCTTGGGAAAACCAATGACATGATTTCCCTTGACCAATCTGTTCATGTTTTTAAAATTTGTGTGTCCTAAACGTCTGTGCCAAAGCTGTGACTCATCAAAAGATGCTTTTGATAGAAGACATGTTTTTTCATTTGGTAAAGCAGAATTGAGGTTTAAGACATAGGTGTTATTCCTCTGGGTCTTCAAGACAACCCATTCTTCAGAAATTTGGAATCCCGGTTTCAGAATTTAGCAATGAGAGTAAGTGAAGTGAGTTGAATATTTCTTGTCAAAGATCTGAGACACGCTGAGCAGATTGAAATTTAGTTGCTTCACAGTAGTTCACTCTATCAAAGCTCAACATCCCATTTGTCATAGATCCTTCACCAGTAATTCTGCCACCTTGTGAATCTCCACCAAATGCCACAGGTTTTCCTTGAATATGCTTGAAGTCGTGAAGGAGGGAACGATCTCCAGTCATGTGTCGGGAGCACCCACTGTCCACATATCATAAACTATTGGACCTTTATGAGTGACCCTGCAAGCACAAAACAAACTAATTAGAGTGTGGAACCCAAGCCATGATGGTCTTGGGTTTCCCGTTCCTATCCATGATAGTAACTTTTTGGTACTTTCCTCTAAATTGTGACTTGGGGGATGTGGTTAATTTCTGTTTATACCTTGGTTGTTTCATCACATCTGTATCAACTGAAGAGTCAAAAGAGTATTCAAACCTTTGATCCCTATTTCTCTTCCAAAATTGAACCCGTTTTTAAATATCAAACTTTGTTTTTAGATTATAAAAATGATGAGCTTGTCTGAACTTATGTTTTATATTTCTTTGACCTTTTTTTAACTCTTTCAGATTACTCAAATCCGCATCAGACCTGGAAGTCTTGAACAATTTGTTTTGAAAATGACTATTGATTTTGGGTTTTGTAGATATGATTGGTGAAATGGGCTTCTTTTGAGGACTTCTCAGTCCCTTTTGTTTAAAAAACAATCAGATGTGTTGTGGTTAGTCATATCACAGACAGAACAATATTTGTTAAAATAACAATTTTTGGTGGAATGATAGTTCATGTCACAGATTGAGCAATATTGATTGAAAAAGCACTTATCTGTTCTGCGATTTGACATTTCACACACGTCACAATACATGTGTTTGTTTCTAGACACTGATCCCGGTGTTGATGCCTCAGTGACTTTAATAGTTTTGGACTGAGCCTCAATCTTTGAATTTGGTGATGAATCATGATCAGCCCTTTCAGTAGTTTGTTTCATAACACTACTAGTCTTGATTTTATTTGACTGGTTTTGCTTTTTTAAACTTTTCCTATCCTCCTTTTCCTGTTGATTTACATTATCTTTATTGAAAATATCAAAACCAACTCCTTGCTTTGGTTTTGATGATTGAGGATCTAATCTGATCTTTGATTTTGAAATCAGTGAGATTTTACTTTTGATTTTTGGTGACACGTTATCTGATTTGATTGAATTCTTTGAATATTTGATCTCACAATTAGATCGGCTTTCAACAGATGGTGTCACGGAATCATCAGTTATTTTCTTTTCTTTGGAAATTGCAGGAACAAATTTCACAAAAGGCACTATGGATTTGACTGGACTTGTTGGTTTAATGACATTCACTGTCTTGTCTGCGCACCCTTTGATTTTGATAGGATGAACTAACTTAATTTTCTCCTTATTAGTTTCAATGTAAACACTTGGTTTATTTTGAGGATTAGTGATTTGAATTACTATTGACTTAGGTTCAATAGTTTTAGGTTCATTTTTATCAAAAAGAGTGACAGACTCAGGCATGACAGTGTAATTATCATTATATGGTGGGGGACATGAGTTGTATCCAATCCCAGTCATATCATTGTGGTCCTTCTCTGAATCAAGCATCTCTTGCAGCTTAGCTGAAGACAGTTGAAATTTTTCAAGTTTCACTTCAGTAACTGATTGCTCAGCTTTGGATTAGGCTAGCATTTCAGTTAGTTTGTCATTTTCAGCTGCAAGAGTGTACTTTTCTCCATGTAGTTTTTCTATATCAGAGATGAGAGATTTGATTTTTATTTCAAAGCATTTGATTTCTCTTTTATACATCTCAAATTTTACCCTTTCTTCTTTGATTTTAGCTGCCAATTTGTGATTGTGCTCACGGTAATCCTGTAGTTCAGCAATACATTTATCACTACGCAGATTAGATTTTACCTCAAAAGGCATTGGAGTTAGGCCATCATTGATGTGAGCCATGACTGCATGATTTTGAAATTAAGGCTTCACTTCCTCAGCACATAAGCTCCAGTCACATACTCCGTCTTGTCTGATGACAAGTGCATTTGAAGTAGATTGGTTAGTTCCACGAGCTTGATTTGTCAGTTGTGGCTGACTCTGGTATGGATGTTGATGTTATTGTTGGTGATGATATTGTTGTTGTTGATGATTGTTTGACTGATAGCTTGAGTTTGGTTGTGAGGTTGATTAGCCCTGAGAATTCCTTTGAAAGCTATTGTTGTTTCTTCTAGGGGCATTACATTCTCTTGAAAAATGGCCAGTCATACCACAATTGAAGCTTTTGACCTTGGATTTGTCATATCCATGCTTTGTATTTTCATTCAAACTCAGCTTTCTCCCTTTTCTAAAGAACTTCTTAGCTCTCATTGAAATCATAGCTATTTTCCATTGCAGATCCATCTCTTCCACATCATCTGGATTCATTTCTTCCAAGCCTTCTTGGATCAGGTGAGCAGAAGTGAGTCTTCCTCCCAAGTAGGGTTCAAAACATGCAATAAAGGCATTGTAAGTAGCCTTTTGCTCTTCAGATCTTTGGTCTTCAGACATACCAGTGGTAGTGGTAGTAAACCCTGTTGGTTGAGCTGATGTTGATGGCTTGTTTGTTGATGGAGCAGCAATGAAACCAGTTGTCTTCACTTGATCTCTTGAGGAGAGAAAATCATCATCTTCAGTAATGAAGGCATTTTCCACTGAGTGAGTGTCTGATGGAAATTTATATGCTTCAACAACTCTAGGTCCA
>BJCO01377148.1:0-18138 GCA_018326465.1 Flaveria floridana | reverse complement strand
GTTGGGTGAAAACACATTTGGTGTTAGAACCCGGTTTGGACGTATGTGGATTCCTCATCTTGGGGATCTACGAGTGAAGATTATGGATGAAGCTCACAAGAATTGATACTTTATTCATCCCGGTGCTAAAAAGATGTATCAAGACATGAAGAAAGATTATTGGTGGCCGGGTATGAAGTGTGATGTGGTGGAGTATGTGAGTAAATGCCTTACTTGTTTGCAAGTGAAGGCCGAGCACCAAAAGCCGTATGGAAAGATTCAACCTTTGGATATACCGGAATGGAAGTGGGAGCACATCACCATGGATTTCATCACGAAGCCGAAAGGGTAAGATGCTATATGGGTGATTGTTGACCGCTTGACGAAGAGTGCTCACTTCCTACCAATGCGTGAGACCTATTCATCCGAGAGGTTGACGGATCTTTTCATTAAGGAGATTGTGACTCGTCACGGTGTGCCGGTGTCTATTGTGTCTGATCGTGACACCCGGTTCACATCCAAATTCTGGAAGAAATTCCACGATGCCATGGGGACGAGGTTACATATTAGCATGGCTTATCATCCCCAGACTGATGGTCAGTCAGAACGGACCATTCAAACATTGGAGGACATGCTTCGGGCATGTGTTATTGACTTTGGGGGAAGTTAGGATGACCACTTACCGTTAGCCGAATTCTCATACAACAACAGCTACCATGCCAGCATTGGCATGCCAACTTATTAGATGCTATACGGTAGGAGATGCAGGACACCCGTTTGTTGGGGTGATATTGGTCAGAAGGAATTGGGGAGCGTCGAAGTGATCGAGGCTACGACTGAAAAACTTGAAAGGATCAACGCCTACATGAAGGCAGCCAAAGACAAACAGAAGTCGTATTTGATAAACGACGCAGACCGATTGAGTTCCAGGTTGGTGACCGGCTTATGTTGAAGGTCTCACCCTAGAAGGGTATCATTCGGTTCAGAAAGCGGGGCAAGTTGAGCCCAAGGTATATAGGCCATTTTCGAATCATGGCTCGAGTAGGAGAGTTGGCCTATAGGTTGGAGTTACCAGATGAGTTAAGTGGAATTCACCCGACCTTGCATGTATCACATCTGAGAAAGTGTTTGGCAGATGAAGATATGATTGTCCCACTGGAGGATATTGAAGTAGATGAACGGCTCAATTATATGGAGCAACCAGTGGGAATCATTGACCGAAAAGAGAGGAGGCTGAGGAATTAAGTGGTCCCACTTGTGCGTGTACAGTGGAAGCACAGAAAGGGATCTAAGTCCACGCGGGAGACTGAAGATGAAATGAGACAGCACTACCCATGTTTGTTCGAGGAATAACAGGTTTCGGGGACGAAACCTAAATAAGGGGAGTGGACTTGTAACACCCGGTTATTTTAAAGACAAAGAAAATAATGAATAAAGTGAAAGAAAAGAAGGAATATAAATAAAACTCAAGTCTAGGGGTAAAAAAGTGTCCAAAAGGACAAGATGTTTGAAAAGTGGGTGTAAAAGGGTGATATGGCCGCCCATATGTCACATACACCTCTGATGTTCGGGTTTTAGAGAGAGAAAGAGAAGAATTCGGGTTTTTGAAGGAAGAACAAGAGGAAGTCGAAATTCGAGGTGCTCGAGCTCACAGCAGCCGGTTTTGAAGAAGTCATACTCGAAGCTGCATAAGATGAGTTCTAAGACCCCTGTTTTAGACGTTTTTGAATGATTTTGTGGCTGGAACGCATCTGAACACTATTTTCGAGCATTTGGGTGAAAAACCAATTCACGAATGTATGTGTAAGTGTATGATTCATTTGGGATTGTTATGAACATAAGCTTTTTAAGGCAAACTATAAATTTTCAGCCTGATGTTCGACTAAATACTGTTGATATATGTTTTTAAGTGTTTACCTATGATGTATATGATACTTAATTTGTTATAAGTGTGTAGTATGGTAGATCTATGCTAAGGATGTGTTAAGATGATTATTGAGATCTGAAAATGGCATAAGTTAAGTTGCAGGTCCCTTACTCAGCCGCATTAACTAATGCGGATAGCCAAGGAAATGCGGCTAAGGCATTTGCTCAGCCGCATTAACCAATGCGAACAGATAAGAAATGCGGCTAAGGCATTTACTCAGCCGCATTAACTAATGCGGACGGATAAGAAATGCGGCTAAGGCATTTACTCAGCCGCATTAACTAATGCGGACGGATAAGAAATGCGGCTAAGGCATTTACTCAGCCGCATTAACTAATGCGGACGGATAAGAAATGCGGCTAAGGCATTTACTCAGCCGCATTAACTAATGCGGACGGATAAGAAATGCGGCTAAGGCATTTACTCAGCCGCATTAACTAATGCGGACGGATAAGAAATGCGGCTAAGGCATTTACTCAGCCGCATTAACTAATGCGGACGGATAAGAAATGCGGCTAAGGCATTTACTCAGCCGTATTAACTAATGCGGACAGTCAACAAAATGCGGTTGACATTTCCTCACCCGCATTAACCAATGCGGACAACAAAAAAGGAAATGCGGACGAACACTTAGAATATATTCTGACTTTTTGGGAAAAATGAGTAATGTAGGATTTGACCTAGGAGGTCCCTAAGGGTTATGTAAGTTGACTTTTGAGGTCATAGATGGTATGACGGACATGTAAGGATAGGTGCTTGATGGTTATACATGATGTATGTTATGTATGTATGATGCCTTGCATGATGATGTATGAATGATATGTGTATGTTCCTTATGATAATGTATGTTTATCTTCCCATGACTTTACGTGTTATGATAATGAATGAACGAAGTATTATGTAACGTAAAGTGAAAGATAATGAAAAAGGAACATGATGATGAATGCATGCATTAATGAATAAATGAATAAATGTAAGAAAAGGCTTGCAAGCAAATGTATGGAGGTGCACACCCATTGCAGGTGTTTGCTCAACGGTGTGCGGGTTAGCTACCCCGAAGGATGCATATTAGGGTTCAGTCTTTGTGATTGACCATACATATGGGATCCTTGCCGCTTACCCTAGGTGACTGGATCAGCTTCATGCACAATGTTCGTGGTATATCACATGGCATTGATCCAGAATGAACGAGGAAAGTTAAGTGGTGCATGTACTTGCCCTAGGTGTATGGATCAGCTTCGTGCATAATGTTTGTGGTTAATTACCACAAGTCCAGCACCAGCACTCATGCACAATGTTCGGGGTATTGTACATGTCACCGAAAGTAATGAACGTACGAATGAATGTAATGAACGTATGAATTAACGAGAATGTTAACGATGAACGTTACACGAATGAAAGCTAATGAATGAATGATGAAGATAATAATAATATTATCTATGTGTACGTATGTTGTGTGATCGCATGTATGTAAGAACGTTTGTAACGAAAGAAGGTATGTTTTTATTATAAAACTAGAACTCACTCAGCAACGCTGACTTTTTATGTGTTTTCAGTTGGCAGGTAGTGTTGCTGAGGATGGCACGAGGCGGCTACTCAGCTCTTTTAGGATGGCATTCCTTTGTTAATATTTTTGCAACGTATTATGTTGCATGTATTTAGAAAATAAAATGGTGTTTGTAGAGGGTTCGGATAAACGGGATTACCTAAGGAATCCTCTTACTACTAAAGGTCACTGTTTATGACTATTTTGTAATCAATTAATGATGTAGTACTTTGTAAAAGCTTTTGTGATGAAATGAGATGTCTCTTTTGAATGCTTCCGCTGAAATGTCTACGAAAGATAAACGAAAATATATGTTTAAAGAGCAATGAGGATCCAACTGTAAGCGTCCCGGGAACGGGGCCTTACATGATCCTTACATGTTATGCTTATGGCTATGTTGTCGTGAATATTGACTAAACGCGACACAAGTCTCCATTTGTGTTCGGGTGTCGTCATGACACGCTTGTCATCATATTTATATTGCTTCTCTAACATATACCATGTGTTATGACGATCCCGTCTCGTTACGCCCCTGTGTTTCCGATCTCAGCGGGGGTGTGACAACTATAGTGGTGTCTCAACATGATAAAGCCTATGATATGAGTGTTCATTAGGAAAAGCATGTTACAAATAGGTATTAATGACATAAATCAAGACATATAAGAAGGATGAAGCAGGGCATACATTTATGGCTAAGGAGAATGTGGTAGATTCTCATTCTTTTGAGAATTGACACAAGAGATACATCTAGTTGGTTGGAAAGTTGCACACATGTTAAGATGACATACCAAATTATATATGTGATAATGATAAAATTTTTTCAGGCAAATAAAATACTAAAAAATGATAACAAATGAATTGACCCAATCACAAAGTAATATGATACTACTTCAACATGTTATTGAGCATTTTTTAAAAGCTTAACGTTTATTACTAATCTAAACATTTTTAAAGTGAAAAACAAGGGAATGGGTTTTCATTCAGTACTCCTCCAGTGAGTGAAAATTACACTCCTAAACCTAATGAGGATGTCATTATACAATATGTTTCCAAAAATTCTGATTTTGATATTATTTATATGTATGATATTCATGTAATTTATTCATCAATATGTTTGTGATTCTGAAAATGCAAAGTCAAAGGGTGTTAGTGAGCAGCAGGATACTATGGTTACTGATGAGACTGTTATTGCCAACTCTAAGACATTCAATCATTATGAGGAAGCAAAGAATGTGAAGGTTCAAAAACCTAAACATGTTTGTGTAGTAATTGAAGAGGTTGACATATCTGCTAGATAATAAAGGACGAATCTACTGAAAACTTTGGATTTCAGCTTGGCCTTCAAAATTAGGCCAAGTGTTGAAACAAGTGCCAAATGGCACATGCTGAATGACTATTCATTAGCATATGCCAGACAACTACCGAACTACATGTGCTGAAAGATTGCATATTAGCACATATAGTTAAACTGCTTGTCAGAAGATAACTCTATGATCTTCTGATTGACTGTTGCTGAGAACAATCATGTATGTGCCGACGACTACTGTTGTTCACCTTTAAGAGACAGCATAGTGCCAAAGCTGCCAACTCTGATACACAGATTATCTGTTTAATTGTAGCATCTGAACATAGAATAGTTTGTTCTTAATATTTACTATAAAAGTCCTTACACTTGTATAGTTGAGGCAAGCTTTGTAAGCCATTCGATTATATCTTCTGAATTGTAATCTTTATACAACACAGTTTAATCAAGTGTATACTTTGAAAGTAGTTATTGTGTTTATCTTTACGCACAGTGTTTGTGTTGTGATAGTAAATAACAAACTTAGATTCTTCATTCATGAGTTATTGATCATTAAAGAAGTTCTTGATTTTCTTAACCGACCCCGATCTAACAAGTGCTATCAGAGCTTTGGCTCTTCATTTTGTTTGAACTCACTTTTCAATAAATCACTTGTTTCTTCTTTTGATCACACTATCATACACCACCTTTTCCTTATATTCCTCTACCTTTCAAGATGACTATCATTGCCATTTCAAGTAAAGATGATTTAGAGAATAGGACTCAGACCAAACCCCTATGTTTACTCCATATGATTATGATACTTGGGAAATCTGAATGGAAGGTTTTATAAGGAACCAAGATATAAGATTGTGGCTCTCAATTCTAAATGACCACATGTCCCTATGGTCCAAGCCACTGGTGAAGATGGAGTAATGATCCTAAAAGATCCTACAAAGCATTCAGATAAAGATCTGAAGAAGATGGACATGGATTCAAAGTCTTCATGGCTGATTAGAATGAGGATACCCAACAGCATCATGTATGCCTTTAAGAAATTCATAACTGCTCAAAAGTTGTAGGAAGCTTGGAAGGCAAGATTTGAAGGTACTGAAGATATAAATGAAAACAAAAGAGATTTCATGAAGCAAAAGTTTGAAAACTTTGGTTTCATAAAGGATGAAACCATGTCTGCTACATATCTTAGATATGTAGAACTTATAGACTCTCTTAATGAAGCTGGAGTGAAGATTGAGAATAATGATGTTCCCAAAAAGTTTTTAAGACCTTATTAAAGAAATGGAGAGTTTATAATGTGTACATAAGAAGAACTGAGAATCTGAAGACAATGACTCTTAAGGAGTTATATGGCATACTCGGTGCTTATAAAATGAAGATGGATGCATATGAAGATTCACTAGGCAGATCTTTAAACCCCTTAAAGTTATCAGCTCTCATGGCCTCTATTCATTAACCAATTCATTATCACTCCCACTCCCAAGTCTATCAAAATCCCATGGTTACTCATCAAGCACCGATGATCAACTACGTTGAATCTCCAACTACTGAATCTCAATCATCACCGTCATTCAGCAGATGGAATCTGCCACCCTAAACATCCTTTTCCCAACCATATCCCATAAACGCTGCCTTTATCAGTGACCAATCCAACTTCTTTTAACTCTTTATTGAAGATATATAGTGCATTCATCTAGATGACCTTGAAGAAATGGATATGAAGTTTCAGATAGTAATGATATCCTTTAGGGCCAAGCAGTTTTAATAGAGGACCGAAAGAAAGTTCATGAAGTAGAGAAGATCAAGGATTTGGGTTTGACAAAAGCAACGGAAAGTGCTTCAACTGTAACTAGCTGGGAAACTTTACCAAGAAATACAAAGCTCCAAAATCTAAACCATCTCCTCCAAGCTCATCAAACCATCAATAACACTCAATTTATCAAAGAACCAATGAGATCATTCTTGAATTTATTTTACATTGTTTAACTTTAGACTTATGTTTCAATATTGGTGGCTTAGGGTTATACCCAAATTCAATTGAACTTAGTGTATCAATGATTGTTTCTAGATTTAAATTTGGTTTAAACACTGATTAGATCGATTTTCAACTTAATGAATTGATTTTAAGATTAATTTAAGTCCACATGTCTAATTAGTCCAACATCCAAATAATTGTCAAGTGTCTAATACTAATATGGAGAACAGTCCTTTGAAATAAATGTTTTAAATAGTAACTCAAACAAATGCGGTCAACAATTCTTCAAAAAAATGCAAGGAACAGTGTCAGTTCTCAATACTTGTATGAATTACAAATATGATGAATAGTGTTTTTCAAAGAAATGTGATGAACAGTTGATTCATCAAATGTGATGAATAGTGATTTCAAGGCAAATGCGAAGGATAGTATTGCACTGTAGTGATGCGATGAATAGTGGTCAAGCTGCATGCGATGAACAGTGCTTTCAGTTGCCTAATTTCGATGAATTGGTTTGATGTTTTCACTATTGTTGTAAAGACTTTCAGCTAGGAACTCTTAACTACTATTAGGTAATTTTGTTCAAAATCACTTGGTAATTTAATGAATGGTTTGGATTTTGATGTAAGTTTGATCAATGAAATAGTATCTTTAATTCGTGATGAATTAGAAGTGTAAAATGATTCAAATAAGAAGTAATTATGTTGTGATGCAAATCAATTGTGTGAAGCACAATGATAAGCAAATCAATCAATAATTCGACTGATAATCATGAAGAACAATGGGTTTCTTGTTGATAAGAAGTATTCAATATTACAGTCATGGTTTTTGGTTGCTACTATTAGGTCATAGTTGTCTAAGAGTTATAACAAGGTTAAAAAATTTATCTATTTAAAGGTCAGATACAATGACGTGTACCAATGACTTAACTACCCTCACATATAGAATACTAATGTAACGCCCAAAATTTTGTCAAAATAGAAGAAAGAAAAGAAATAAGAGAAGGAAAAGAAAAGTATTTTGCAAAGAAAGAAAAGAAGCATAAGTGGAGGGGCTAAAGTGCAAAAGGGTAAAACTCAAATATTCTAATAATATTTTGAGTATGGCCGCCCATATAGGTACCAACTTCTGCTTTCTGTCGACCAAAAGAAGAGAAGAAGAAGAAGAGCAAAGTTTTCATCGGCTTTAGAGAGAGAAAGAAGCTGTGCTTGACCTAAGGTGAGTTTTCTTGTATAATTGGTTTGGTTATGATGAGTTTTCAACCATGTAACCGAGTTTTGCATGTTCCTATGTGTTTATATGTGTTCGGGTTATGTGTTCTTAGTGTCTAGGTGTTAGAAACATCAAGATTTCTCAATTTGAAGGAGTTGAGCATGGGAAGAAGTAAAGGTGAGTTCTAGACCCCGGTTTTTGTACGTTTTTAAACTCTTTGGGGCTGAAAATGCATGTAAAAATGTTTTTATAATTTTAAGTATGTAACCTAAGTATATGTGTATGTGTTTGGATCTTCTATGGTTGTTTATGTGTTGTTCATGCTTAGAATGATAGACATAAGTCAAAAACATGTTAGGATAGTGATTGAGACTGGAAATAAGTTAGAAATATGCAAAAGAGTTGGCGATACACCCAAACAAGGCCCATGAGCATGAATTGTGCCTTAGAAAAGCCTAAGTGTTATGGTCATGCGCCCTAATAGTGCCCATGTGCCCTAATAGTGCCCATGCGCCCAAAACATTGCCTGAAAATACTAAGTGTAGGCTAATGCACCTAAATAGTACTTCATACGCCTGAAGGTTTTGCCTAAACGCCAAAGTATAGATCATGCGCCCAAATAGGCTCATGCGCCCGAAGTGGCTCATGCGCCTAAGTGTTGAAACGCACAAGTGAGGCTCATGCACCTACATAGTGGAAAATGCCTAAACAGGCATCGTGCGCCTGCATAGTGCAAAAGCGCCTGAGACACTTAGAATTTTTCTGAAATTTTTGAAAGATAAGAATTTGTAGGGTTTGACCCTAGTTTGACTTGAGACTTATATTTGTTCATTTTATGAATTTTTATGGTTTGATTTCATGTTACATATTATGTATTATCATGTAAATTTATGCTCGTATACATAAAGTATTATCATAATGAAAGTGAAAGATTAATGATAATGATAGTGGAAAATAAAGAATGAACGAATAAAAAGTTTGCAAGAAAAATGAAAGGATGTTCACAACTCATTGAGAGTTGAATAGCTCAAATGCGTGTAATATAGCATGCGATTTTGACTAACCCATGAGGGTTGTCACACAAGGGGATCAGTCACGGTGACTGATCCATAGTACGAAACAGGATCCTTGTCACTTTACCCCGAAAATGAGGTGGCTGTGTGCCGTGAATGAGGTGGCTGCGTGCCCAACGATGGGGGTAATGTTATGACAGGATTTAGAAACAGTGAAAGATAATGATAAAATACGAAACGAATGAATATGTGCGATAATGAATGATGAATGAGGTTATACCTTGTTGTATGTACGACAAATGCTCACGAATGAAAGTAAAGAAAGTATTTTACTAAGAAAGAGTATTTTCATATATAATCTGTATAAAGTATTCTAATAGTTTAAAACTAGAACTCACTTAACAACGCTGACTTTTATGCATTTTCAGTTGGCAGGTAATTTTGCTGAGGATGGCACACGGGGAGGCTACTCGGCAGGGCAAGACTAGCATCCATTCACGTATAATATTATTGTTATTTTGTGATCCAATTTAAACGATGCTTTTGTAACTTAAACAATATTGTATTGCTTAAAAACAACAGTTATTAATGAAATGAATAGTTTTTGTAATTTAATTCTGCTGTTTAATTTGTGAAATGTGTATTGTTTTATGTAATAATGCGATGATTGTCCAACTGTGAGGTCTTCGGGAATGGGGCCTTACAACTAAGTACATAGTACAAATCAATAGCATCCGCATATGTTGTTCTTCACCAGCATTTGTTCTTTATACATCTGCATTTGTTTTTGAGGATGTACAAGATCTTTTCCATATTTGTGTACTTATGTATAAGTATTTTTTTATGTTCAGCCGCATTAGTCTATGCGGAGAGTCAAATGCTCTTACGCGACAAATGCTTTTCCACATTTTTCTTTGTTCACCCTAACAGACTAACGCTGCTAAATGATACTTAGCCATTTTTTCTTGTCCGCATATCTTAATAATCCATCCACAAAATTTCACACTTGTATATTTTGAACCATAATAAATTACATCACTACTTGAATTGGCGTGTATGATACTTTCAGAAAAAAAGATGTATTTTATTAAGAGAAGAGCCGGAGCTGTTTAGTATGATCAGGACAAGCATAACCTCCACACTCTTAGAGCTTCAGATCTTTATGCTATGGGAATAGTGCCATGTATAAATCCGAGCAATCACAGTAAAGTGAGGTGGATAAGAAACATGATCCAAAGGAACAATGAATCTAACTTCGAGGACTTTAAGACTGCCAAATCTAAAGTAATTAAAGATGAGACAAAAATAGATACAAATACGAATGCTCTAATGAAGATCAGAGTGTTTAGGCATCCTAATTGTGGAAGGAATATTCCGATCCATACTCCCATGCCCGTAAAAAGTTTATCAAAGTTAATGAGACCGGTTTATGAAAAGGATACAGGGCATGCTATGATTTTTTGTGTTGGCAAGGAATATCGTATCATCAAACCAATTGATCTGCTCAAATTTGAAAAAGATGATTTGATGAAGCTTTAGACTTGCTTCATTGAAGCCGATGAATCAGTTCACATTATTGTAACTCAATTTGGTTTATTGAAAACAAATGTCCTAGACAACAAGTTGAATGCATATGGTGGCAATTATGAAGTTGTAGAAGTGGATTTTTAAAGATTTGATTCACCAAGCCTAGGGGGAGATTGTATGAATTGAACCTAGGGGTTCGAGAAATAAAAATTAATCTTTTGAAGATAAAGGTTGTGTGCAAAAACTAATTGCCGCGCGAGAACACTTGTTTAGTATAAATAGGTGTTTTGTTTGATATTTGTATCATACTAGAAATATTTCATATTTAGTAATCAATTTTCTCTCTAGAATATAAATCAAGGTTATGTACATTGTGTTCATCTTATCTCTCTTCTTTTTCATAACCAAGCGGTATTCATTCCGTGTTTATTGTTAGAGATTGATCTTATTATGAATTTCTTGGATCTTACAAGAGAGTTGATGTTACGGAGCATTTATGTTAATGAGAATTACAAGTTTATATTTACATTTTGTGTTGTATTCTTGTTATAAATTGTTTGTTTGATTGATCTCTTCACAAATGACATGTATTGCTTAGGATTTCACACATGGTAATACGTTTGAGGCAGAAACCAGAAGATGCAAGAGGTACAAAGAACCTACATTGATACTCAAATCTAAAATGTCAAACCTTATCAACTAAATAAGATCTTTCATGGAAAGAGAGATAAAATTATCAACTAAAAGTTATTAAACATATTAAAATGATTAATTTTGTCAATGAATGAACAACTAGTGTAAACATTTCTAATCTTTAGATATATCATTGCATTTATGATGAAGTTTATTTCTTATCCTACTTTGGAAAATTTCATGCTTTAGATGGTTACATACTTACATAATATACTTCATTTGCTATCAAATGTTTGATTTATTAAGTATTCGAATAGGTTTTCATATGGGTTTCAACTTCAATTCATGCTATTAGGGTTCTATGATAGTCAAGGTCAACTAAAAGTTGGTGTTGACTTTAGGCATCAAATTTTTGGCAATAATCCTGGCAACAGCATATGTCACACTGTTAGCCAAGGTTAAGTGCTCGGTCATAAGCACACTCAATAATATTGTAAAGTGACTGGAATTGTTAGTAACAAACCCCTAGCCCCAACATTGTTTAGTATTTGGGTGTTCAACTACATGAACAATAGTTATTTATAATTCTAATTAGTTCACTAATCTAATTCTAGAATATAGGGAGTATCATCTTAGTGGAGCAACTAGCTTTTTTAACCTTATTATGAAGCCCAGTGGATACACTTTCATATCTCTATATTCATCAATATTATTTAATATGAGTGGAGTTGTTTTCTTAAATCATGGACAAAAATGTCTTCTTACTAGAATAGTATAAGCTATGCGATGACGTGGAGGGCTACATGAACAATTCCCAATAATAAGTATAATGATACTGTTTGTTAGCCTCGAGTCCGTGTTGAAATTCCTCGCATAAAGCATGCGGGGAACAAACGTAGTTACATCAATATTTACAAATATAATAACCCTAATTTAGTTAGTATTATGTTGGGTTAATCATACTTGGTGGCAAATTTTATGATTATGCTTTCATGTATGGGAGTAAAAATACCAACATTAACTTCGGACACAAGATTAACCAAACCTTTTTGTGTTTTACAAGCCTTAAATCACCCGTCCTCTTTCTACTTGGTTATCACATGTCACAAACAAAAGTAGATTGAGATCATGTGAGAATTGGTAATGAGAAGACCTCATAGTTCATCAATTATAGCATAAAACATTTTATATGCATTATTTGTGACAACCCAGAAATTTGGCATACACAGGAGTGTAACACTCGGATATTTTATAAACGAGAAAGAAATATTAAACGCGAATAAAAGAAGGAAATACAATTTAGCCCAATGTTGAGGGATTAAAAATGTCAAAAAGGACAAAAATAATAAAGTTGGTGCATAAACGTGGTATGGCCCGCCCATGTGGGCTGTATCTCACCTTTTTGCAATCGGGTTCTAGAGAGAGAGCAGAAAATTCTCAGATTTTTGTAGAAGAAGAAGAAGTCAAAGTTGAGGTAAGAATTTGTGTATTTAAGATGTTCTTGGCTAGAACTATCTTCAGTTGTATGCTTGTATGTGTTATTGTATGTTCGAGTTGTGTGCTTTAGTGGGTTTTAGGTGCTAGAAACGTCTAAAAAGCTCAAGAGAAGGGTTTAAACTCAAAAGCAGCTAAGGTGAGTTCTAGAACCCCCTTTTTAACATGTTTGTAATAGATTTTGGAGCTGGAAATGCATGTGTTCATGTTTTTATTAAAAATGGGTTTTACCCGTATGTGTATGTATGAATGTGTATGTGTGAGGGTGTTAATTTGGGGTTTATATGTGGTTATATTTATGTTATGATGCTTAGAAAGTTAATACTAAGATTAAAACATGATATATGTTGGATTGGGACTGATTGATGATAACTTAGTGAAAGTTAGCTGCCCTGCGCCTGTACAGTGGCCCATGCATCCAAAGGTCTAATCTACCAAGTGTTCCCAACCGCCTAGAACCCCAACCGCCTAAACAGTACCCAACTGCCTTAGTATCCATGCGCCTAAGTCAGGCCCATGCGCCTGAATAGTACCCAAACGCCTGGAATATTGCCCAGAATGACTAAGTGTTAGGCCCAAATGCCTCAATAGTATCCATGCGGCTAAATAGGCCCATGCGTCTAAGAGAAAAATGACTAAGTGTAAGTCCAGACTCCTGCATACTAGCAAAACGCCTGAACCGGGCAGAAACACCCAAATAGTGCCCATACGCCTAGACACTTAGAGTAATTTCTGAAATTTCAGGAAAAAACAAAAAGTTTAGGGTTTGACCTGATTTGACTTATGGGCAATGATTACCCATTTTAAGCATGATTATGGGATGTTTTAGGGTTATGGAATGTATGAATGGTGTATGGTATGTATAATGTGTTATCTTTTAATGGTATTTATACGTATTTATTTTATGTTGTAAAATACGTTAAATATTATGTTATTACTTTACGTAGTATGACAAATGAATGAAAGAACGTAAAGAATAATGTAACGAAATGAAAGATAACAATG
The DNA here is from genome assembly GCA_018326465.1 of Flaveria floridana. Taxonomy (NCBI): domain Eukaryota; kingdom Viridiplantae; phylum Streptophyta; class Magnoliopsida; order Asterales; family Asteraceae; genus Flaveria; species Flaveria floridana. The sequence goes on along the minus strand of BJCO01377148.1, from coordinate 4,527 downwards.
ATGAAAAGTAAAACGTAATGAACGAAAGAATGGCTTGCAAGCAAATAAGTAAGGAGGTGCACGACCATGTTGTCATTAGCTCAACTGTGATGCGGGTTAGCTACCCCAAACGATGCACACAGGTCAATCATTGAGATTGACAAGGCCCCTTGGTATGCCTCAGGTGACTGGATCACATTCGGCCACAATGTTCGTGGTTTAATTACCACCGGTCCAGCATCAGCTTCGTGCACAATGTTCGGGGTATACCAATTGGTTTGAATTAATGGGAGAGATGACTTGTCCTAGGTGACTGGATCAGCTTTGGGCATAATGATCGTGGTTTAATTACCACCGGTTCAGCATCAACTTCATGCACAATGTTCGAGGTATTGTTCATCAATCCATATGAACGTAAAAGAATGACGTAACATACGAAAGAAAGAAAGAAAGTAAACAAGAACGAAAGTAAAAGAATGATAATAAGTACGTTATGAAAGAATAAGAACGAAAGTAAGAGAATATTAATGAAAAGCATGAAATGAAAGCATGCTATGACCATGATGGTGGAAAATGAAACTTAAAAGTAATATTCTCTATCTGTACGTATGATGCATGACTGCGTATGAAAGTAAAGAAAGTTTATATCGAAAGGAAAGTATTTTATTTATAAAACTAGAACTCACTCAGCAACGTTGACCTTTATGTATTTTCCAGTTGGCAGGTAAAAGTTACTGAGCATGGCATGGGGCGGCTACTTGACATTTTTGGGATGGCATCCATTAGTATAATAAAGACATTTTTGTGATGTAATGCAATTCTAATATTTTGTAACTGTTAACCGTATTGTATTACTTTGCAAAAGTTGTCTTTAATATATATGAAAAGGTTTTAACTTTTAATTTCCACTGCGTTGTTTTAAATAAATATATGGTTTATGTGCGATGAATGACCAACTGTGAGGTGCCTGGGAACGGGGCCATACAAGTTGGTATCAGAGCCAAAGTTTAAGTGAAATGGGTAAATATTTTCAAAAGAAACCTAAACTTAAACTGAGAATGGGACAAAGGGAAGAGATGCCAGTCCGAGTAGCTACATGCCATCAGGTATTTTCTTTAATGTTAACTGGTATTATGTATGCATGTTATTTGATCTGTTTGCCCTTAGTAGATTTAGATACTGATGTATTCAGGATAGGAAATGCTTGGGGTATGAAGAGTAAAGTAAATAGATAATCACAACTTGTCACACCCCCGCTGATAGTGGAAACACGAGGGCGCGACGGACGAGATCATCATAACACATTGGGGGGCCTAAGAGAATCACTATAAGGCGTTCTCCATAAATGGGTCATGATAACGCCCGACACATATGAACAAGTGTCAAGATCAATCACTCTATTACGAATAACGAAAAATGAAATATGCCCATTAAAAGTCCCAATAGAACAAACATTCCAAACACGATAACAATTCAAAACTCAACAAAACACATCATGAACATCCAGTCCTAAATAATCCAAAAGACAATAATCAAACAAGTCCAAATAAAAGTCCAAAAGTAGTCTAATGCCCCCAAGAGAGCAGTCCCATCTAAGTCCACATCCATTCCACCTATTCATTGGTACCTGAAAAGACATGCTCATAAAGGTCAACATACGTTGGTGAGTTCACAGGTTTAAAGTAAAAGACATGCCGTGTATTCATGTAAAACAGAAAAGAGAGTGTGTGAGTAAGAGAACATAGTAGTCATAGAATCCATATAAATCAATAGTCATGCCCATGTCCACAATTGGATTATATTCACCCAAGGGCTCGCACAAGTTCAAGTTGGTCTTAGCTAGCATACCAACAACAAGGGTGGGGTGTCAGCCCGTTAGTACTAACAATATCTCTCCATAACAGTCCAGTCCACATACAGTGCAAGTACAGATAGCATATTTGTAAGAACTCTAGACTTAATCCTATGTCCCAAACGGCATAGAACAAACCATTTGAGCAAGCTTTTCCCCCAAGAAAACATAGTTAAAAAGGGCCCATGAAACTCACCTCAGAATGACAAATTCCCAAAGTCCAAAACTGACAAAACGAATAGCAAGCACTAAAAGTACAATACACAAAAAGGGTTACCATAGCATAAAATGACCAATCATGGGTGTAATCCTTTTAGTCCAGCCCTTAATGCTAATCAAGATTTTCCATTGTCACGTTTATTAGTTTAGTTCTTTTGTAAAGACATTTAATCAATTTATTTGCTAAACTTGTCTTAATTTTAATTATTTAGTCCCAACCCTTACTTTTAAGTTTACCAAGATAATTCAGCTTACATATCTGATTGCGCATCGGTCTTGTATAGGCTGTTTAGAGATCGAAACGATAACAAATCATTGCGTAAAAAGTGTTGTTTGAAAGAAGAGACTTTAAATTAAAATCCGAGAAAAGAATCATGTTCATTTGATAAAATATGAGGAAGTTATGTCTCAACGAATACAAGCTAATCTGCTGCCCAGATTCGTCAGTTTTGACCTTCTGTTTTGTTTGCTACGTTTGGAGGACCAAACGGTGTCGAAACGACACGAGATCACTTGGGTTAGTTAGACGACTCATAGAGAACATTTTAGACCTAGAGTTTGTACCAATTGGGCGTATTTTGACCAAGTTATGACGTGTGCAAGGTGACCCAAATTTCTGACAGCAAGCTGTCCAGTTTGTTAATTTTGTTTCTTTGCGTCTCAAATTCCAATACAAGTTTGTTAACATCCCGAATATATAAAAACACTTTTATATCCAGATTTTAATTGTTCCAAATTTCAATTAAACCCTTAATTTACTTAATTTTTAGTCCCAAACAGATTGTTAGTTCCTTAGTATCTGGTTTGCAACAGTAATTGATAATTTCATTGTTTTGATCGTTCAACACGTTTAACCTTTCAAGAAACAATTTCAATGATTCCAAAACATTTTTATAAGTCCAAGATTTCTTTTAAGAGCATGTCATCCAAGATTACAACCCAATATTTATAGATTTGAAGAATTATACAAATCCAAAGATTAGGGTTTTACCAAGTAGTGAATCCGACAATCGTAACGCCTAGATCTTTATGATTCAATGCCCAATACAAAGAATAAGAGAATATTAGATGGAGATTTCGAATTTAGATGATAAACAACATCAAGATTTCAATAGAATAAGAACAGTACACTTCTCCTTTTAAATATTTTTTTAAACAAAATAATACGAAATTAAGAAGAAGGTGTCACACGCGTATAATCAAGTTACATAACACCATCAACTTATTTAGATAACCTTCTTATGAACCTTCTTTATCATTGTAAGTGATTTTTGTCTTCAAACTAGGTTAGGTTTTCTCTGTATTGTGTTTGGAAAATGAAAACTTTTTACAAAAGATGAACACACGTATCTACTTTTCAATAATTCCAAATTATCACGAAGGTGCGTGGCGGTTACACAAGCGTATATGTTTTTGGTCATTTGGTATAATTTTGGTTGAATTTTAATGTAAGAACTATTAACCTTTGACTTTCTATGGTCTTTTGGCAATTTTTGGTCCATTGATATGCATTTGGTGCAACATACAAATTTAGATTGCTATAGTATGCTGCAATTATCAATTGCTATGGTGAAATGTATGCAATTTTTGCAATAGTTATTATAAAATTTTCTGTAATTGTTGTAATAAACAAAGTCAAATGGTATGTAATTGCAGTAAGGTAATACGGATCAAATACATCAACCAAAGTATATCGCCCTAATGAAAATACCCACACAACAAACAAATACATAATCAATACAATCATAGTCAATAAATCATTTAGTTAATATAGTAAAGTAATACAGATCAAATGCATCAACCAAATACCAAAATATTGATAAACCATTTGTCTCAGTTAGCCAATACTATCTCATATGTTAACGAAATACACAATTTGTTATTTAAGAGTAATTTCCATTCGACAAAGAGGATTGCCATAATTACAATACACACATCAAATAAATATACAATTGAAAACAATCATTAGCTAATATATACATCAATCAATTAAACACAAACATCAACCAAATACAAAAAGATTAGTATATATATATATATGTATATATATATATATATATGTATATATATATGTATATATATATGTATATATATATATGTATATACATACATATATATATATATGTATATACATATATATATACATATATATATATATAAATATATATATATGTATATACACACACATATATACATATATATATACCTATATACAAACATATATATATACATATATATATACATACATATATATACATATATATACCTATTTATATACATATATACATACATATATATACATATATATATACCTATATACATACATATATATATACATATATATATACATATATATAAATATATATATATATATATATGTATGTATGTATGTATGTATGTATGTATGTATGTATGTATGTATGTATGTATGTATGTATGTATGTATGTATGTATGTATGTATGTATGTATGTATGTA
>BJCO01377098.1:0-10723 GCA_018326465.1 Flaveria floridana | reverse complement strand
GTATAACCCGACTTGGATCATAACGTACTAACCGCATCAATGTTTTACGTGTCTTGGGCATATAGAATCCAACACTATCAAATTGAAGGGCTTGATAATGATGAAGTATATGCTCCGGTTGCATGACTTGAAGCTATACGAATATTTCTGGCTTTTGTATCATACAAGAACTTCAAAGTTTATTAGATGGATATCAAAACTACATTTTTGAATGGTGAAATAAAAGAGGAAACCTATGTTTATCAACCACCGGGTTTTGAAGATCCAGATCTCCCTGACTATGTCTATAAGTTAGACAAAGCATTTTATGGCTTACACTTTATGGATTACATCAAGCACCCCGTGCTTGGTATGCTACTCTCACTGAATATCTGCTTGAAAATAGTTATACAAGAGGTGTTATTGATCAAACGTTATTCATAAGGAAGACTGGTGATGATCTGATTCTCGTGCAAGTTTACATTGATGATATTATCTTTGGCTCTACAAATGTTGATATGTGTAAGGAATTTGAAGAAGTGATGAAGAAGAAATTCGAGATGAGTTCACTTGGGGAAATATCATTCTTCTTGGGCATCCAAGTTAAAAAGGATGATAAGGGCATATTGATTCATTAAGAAAAGTATATTCATACTATTCTTGATAAATACAAGTTTCAAGACTCCAAGATAGCTCCAACTCCTATGTCCTCTCTTCCTACTTTGACTCCAGATCTAACGGGAGAAGATGTTGATCAACATATGTATCGATCTATGATTGGCTCTCTGATGTATCTTACTGCAAGCAGACCGGACATCATGTTCCCTGTTTGTCAGTGTGCACGTTATCAGAGTAATCCAAAGTAATCTCATATGAAAGCTGTTAAGCGGATTTTCAAGTATCTCAAGGGTCAACCAACACTTGGTCTTTGGTATCCTAAAAACTTCGATTTCAATTTATTTGCTTATACTGACAGTGATTATGCAGGATGTAACTTGGATAGGAAATCAACAATTGGTGGATGTCAATTTTTTGGTAATAGGTTGATTTCATAGCAATGCAAAAAGCAACAGACAGTTTCCACTTCAACTGCAGAAGCTGAATATGTGGCTGCTTCAAGTTATTGTTCATAAATTGTTTGGATTCAACAATAACTTCTTTATTATGGCCTTAACATTGATGACACCAATATTTTGTATGATAACAATGCAGTTCTTAATATTATGAAGAATCCAATTCAACACTCTAAAACAAAACACGATGACATCCGCATGCATTTCATCCGTAATTGTTTCAATAGAAAACTAATTCACTTGGAATCAGTTTCTTGAGATGACAACATTGCCGATTTATTTACTAAGACGTTTGATAATTCCCGATTTGACTTCCTAGTCTAATATTTGGGAATGATTAACTTTGGTTAACTATTATGCTTACACATTTTATAAAATATTTTTCTTTGTTTAGTTAAATTGTTATTTCTCTTTTAGATAAATCGTAATTTTAGGAGGGGAGATTTTGAATATTTTGAAAAATATTTAAAAAAATTAATAGTGTTTGTTCTTAGGGGGGGTAATTTTAGTGATTATTTATGTGTTAGAGAAAATATAAATTTTCAAGTGCATATAGGAAATGATAGTACATTTCTTGATTTGATATTGTTACATACAAAGGCATACAAGACACTGACTTGGATTATGTTTGATATGTTGATAGGCTTGACGAACAAGGATGAAAAGCACTATCTTCTGTGATACACGAAAAATTAAATCGTTTATGACTGAAGGGGGGAACTCATCAAGGTTTTGTGAATACACTGATTCCATGCTAAAATAGATTGAGAGTTACCATCTTGTCATACTCAAGCCAGTTGCTTTCTTACCCAGCGTACATCAGATAATATATATGTATATGTTAAAAAAATCAAAAGATAAAAAAGGGTATACAAAAGAAAATCAAAATACAAAAGAGAATAGTAAACATAATGAACAAAAAGATGCGAAAAAGGTCATACAGGAATAAAAGATGCCAATGAGCACGCTAATAAAAGATATGTCATAGACATACATACTATATGTTAATATTTTCATTTTTGAGAATATGTTATGACACAAAAGGCAAAATCAAAATATGGGGCATGTAAGTCCGACTTCGTATGTAAGTCCTAAACGTCTTGCGAGGGCAAAACATAAGTCTGACTGGCGGTTAATAAGTCCTACAACTTGTTAATATTTTGTGTTCATAAACGTTTTTCATGCTAGTTATGCTCAAATAGATATTATCTAAGGCAATAACAAAATCTGAGAAAGCTGAACAGAAGTAAAAGGTTTAAGTCAAATTGGGATGACTTGAAAATCTTGATATTGTCTTAAAGCTGGATAAGATATTTGCTGGATTTGTGATTATGAAATCCACTGAATTCATATAATTTAACCAAAACATGATAAAATCACAGCTTATATATGTCTAAGTAAACTTGAAGTCAAAGTTTGAAAGGATACAATATATCAACAATCAACATAACTAGGTGTATTTATCATAAATGCTGGATGATGTCAGTAATCAATTTCTAAGAAATATGATCCTATACTTGAAAATTTATATAATTTTTAAGTTATTATAATAAGTAGTTGTTGTTTTGTTTTGATTAAAATAGTTTTAATAGTTTTTGTTCTAGTTTTATAAAAATTACAAAATTAAGAGTGTATGTATAAAAGTAAAAACTTAATTACAAAATTAAGAGTGTATGTATAAAAGTAAAAACTTAGTCAAACATAACCATTTTCATAACAATTCAATAATTCTCAATAAGATGTTTTAAATTAAAAAATCAAAAAGAAAGAAAAATAAAAGAAAATAGACTTTCGCGCGAGAACTTCATCCCATGCGAAAAGTGTAATAAGCGAGAACTCAGACTTCTCGTGCGAGAAGTCTAAGCACTTATAAAAGCAACAGTTCATGCGAAAACCTAAGTATTCGCATATTTCACTCTGATTTCTTTCTCAAAATTTCTAAGTGTTGAATCTCTTCCAAAGTTGTTTCTAGTGTTCATTGTGGTCACAATTAGTGTTCAAAATGATTACTAAGATATATTGATGTTTACAGCTTCGTTTTATAATGGTTTGAATTGAGAAGCGAAACTTAATGGACTAATAAATACTTAAATTGAACAAATTAATAATAATAAACCTTAATAATGACTAAAACGAGCCATATGGAACATGACTTGATGGTTGAAAATACATAAAATCGACAGATTAAAATTTTGAATTTTGAACAGTCAGAACACGCAAAAATTCCTATAAAGTTGAACAGGTGCGAAAACTTTTGAAAGTTCTCGCATATATTGAACTTGTCGCGCGAGAAGTTGTGTTTTGAACAAACTCAAAATCATGCGAAAATCAAACCTTTAGTGCGAGAAGTTTGCTTTGGAAATCTTTAGTTTTCGTGCGAGAACTAAGAGTTGTCGCGCGAAAAGTTTAAATTTTTATAAAATTTTCTAAGTGTTGGAAATTTGTTTTCTAAGTGTAATTTATATACTGTTTTTCACTATACCTTATATTCTTCTGTTATTGTTTCAGAAAGCTTGACCGTTGGTTTTTAACAAAAACCACAACGCGGTTGCGTATCTTGGAGATGTGCCGGGTGACAAGGCGTTGTTCGTTCACTTATTGATGGATTGAAGTCGTCTTAGATACACTATGCCATCTCGGCTAACCCGTCTATATACTCAGATGTTATTGACCAGTTCTAGCAAATTACTGCTAATGAGATAGACGGAGACGGTGAACCTTGCCTTACTGCAACGGTTAAGGAGAAAAGGGTTGTTATCACTGCTAAGGCGATTAATAGTATATTTCTATTAGAAGATCACCCACACACACCAATCAAGATAAATGATGATGCAGTGAAAGATTGCTTGATCCGTATGGGTTACAACCATCGATATTCATCACTGAAGAAGAGGTATCTTCCACCATTCTGGATTTATTTATTCCATGTTTTTATCCACTGTCTTAGCAATCTAAAGGCAGGCATGGATAGTCTCAGTGGTGTATTTGGATCCCTGTTGGTTTCTTTAGTTGATGACTTACCTTACAGCATATCCATGGTAATATTCTCAGAGTTGCAGAAGAATGTGATAGCTACTGTGGGGAAGAAGTTTATGATGTATCCCCGTTTTATTCAGATGATAGCAAATGCTACTCATCCTGAGTTAGCAGTGTCCGATTCATCCATATACACTGTGATGGTGACGAAAAAGGACATATTCACATATCTTATAGGAGCAAGAGGGAATGCTTGGGATGGTTCACACTTTGCTAAGCTTGGAAGGTTTTCTGAAGACTTCCAAGCTGAGCCAAGCACCCAAGAGACTGAGGCGGAGACTACACAGATACATAGAGATGTTACATCTGGTATATCCACATCTACTACTCATGCTGAAGATACAGAGACTGTCGGTCCATCCACAAGCACAACTCAAGAACGTTCTGATATGGATGAGGTGAACACATGGTTCACTAGCAGTAGTAGTGAGACAGACAGTGACCAAGTCAGGAATGTTCCTTATGTTCTTTAAGAGCGTCCCAGAGTGCGTGAAGCACTAGCAAAACGTACTGCTAAGGAAAGAGACGTTGATTTTATTCCTGATAAGACACTAGTCACCACTCGCGGTAGGAGGAAGAGAATGGTAAGGAGTTATAGTGAGAGTCTGCATGGTAGGGATAGAGGATGATGTGTGTTGAGGAAACGTCAGACCCTGATGACCACCGTGATGACTGAAGATATTCCAGTACAAAATGTACCAGTTACTACTAGTGAGGCTACACCGCCAATGGTTGTCACAGAGTCAACTACTGTGACTTCTACTTCAATGCACACTATATCTGATGTAGTGAGGACACCACCAAGGGAATCTACTCATGATGATTTTTTAGAAATGTTGATTACCACAACACTACTCCTGAGCCTAGATCGTTATCACCTACGAGCGTTAATCTTGAGCAGAGAGTGAGTGTGTTGGAGAAGGAGGTTATGGAGAAGACCCAAGTTATTGATGATTTATATAGGGGTATGATAGATACGGATGAGAGGATCGGAGAGCCAACAGTAGTTCCTAGTCAGTTATGTACAGATAATGGAATAGAATCTAAGAGATCTCACCACACGTGTGTATTTATCTTTCACATCACATACCACTGAGGTTGGAGAATCTAGTGGATAAAAAAATGTTGGTCCCGATGCTAAGGTTGAGACGGCTATAGCTACAGAGCCTATTGTTGAGCTAGTGATAGCTCCAGTTCTTATTAAGGAGCCGGTTATTACTACAGAGCATGTTGTAGATCCTGTTCATACTGAAAGGACTACAGACATTGCTACTGTTGATCAAGAGCCTATTCTAGATAACCCTATTCAGGCTACTGAGGATCAGCCTATACCGTTTACTAGAGAGGCATTTGTCAAGCCTAAGCACATGACGCCTATACAAGATCCAGTTAGAGATCATGATGATATTGATCATATAGACTTTGATTTTAATGATGATAATGATGGTGATGAGGTGATGATGATGATAATGATAATGGTGATGGTGATGATGGAGATGATGGTAATGGTGATGATAAGAAGAGGGATGATGATGACCAAGGCGATGACACTGTTGCTCCTACTAGTATTGCTGGATCATCAGGGTCTGCTAATGTCTCCGGACCAAGTCCTGATGATGCAGCAGACTACACACCTTTGGATCTTGCTATAGAGGAGGCATATGAGAGGGAACTTTATACTTTCCAGTAAAAAATTATTGCTGAGGACGAAGATGAGGGTTTGTCTTCGTTTGATGACTTGGAGGAGATGGTAGTAGATTACACAGACGTATTCAGAAACAGTCTCAAAGACTTGTTCTCTGATATATTGATTGAATAGGGAGAGATTGTAGGAGAATCTAGTGCTGAACCAACTGACAAGTCAGTAAACCAGACTGGTCAGAGTGTTGTACGTCAGGTCAGAAATCTGACTGTTGCTGCTCCACCACCACTAACTTATATACATACGCTGAGACATTCCAAACCTTTCACAAGGTACGAAAACTTAGAATCGATCATTAGTTTGGCATACAATGCTGAGAAGAAACTATATGTGGTGAAGAGAAGAGCAGACGTGATTGAGTATTATCAGGATGAACACGACTTCCATACGCTCAGAGCGTCTGATTTATACGCTATGGGTCGTGTTCCATTTGTTAATCCTAGCAATTACGAGAAAAGTAATTGGTTTAGGAACCTGATATACCGACATAGCAAATCCAACTTCAAAGACTTTAGAACTACTAAATCCAAAGTTATTGATGATGAGAACCGTATAGATCTAAACACAAACAAGCCAATAAGGATAAGGGTTTACAAGCATCCGCGCTATGTGAGGAAAATACCTATCCACGCTCTTGTGCCCGTTAACAACTTGTCCAAGCTAATGTGGTGGAGTTATGTAAAGGATACTGGTCATGATATCATACATTGTGTGGATAAGGAATACCGTGTCATCAACCCTATTGACTTGCTCAAACTGGAAGAGAAGATTTGATGAGGCTACAGGCTTATCCTATTTCAGTTGATCACAGTTCGGTTGGTTGATCACGAAGGCCCTGGACAACAAGATGTGTGCTTATGGGGGGCAGTTATAAGGTTGCAGACGTGGACTTCTAAATTGTATTGATTTACCGAGCCTAGGGGGAGATTGTAGGGGTTGAACCTAGAGGCTCGGGAAATTAAATCAAGATGAAGACGAAGATCCAAAGCCACGTGAGAAGCCAAGTTACCGTGCGACAACTACTTGTCGCGCGAGAACATAGTATTCGCGCGAGAACTCTAGATTAGTATATATTTAGAGTTTGTCTTTTGTAACTGTAAGCTGGTTATATTTTTCTGATTTCAGAATTTCTTGTAACACTCATTGAATCAGAGAGAAATACTAAACCGAAGTTATTTACATTGTGTTTGTTATACTTCACTTGTTCAATCTAATCCATAATGTCTATATTTTGTGTATTCGTTATGAGATCAATTATTGTGATTTGTTTATCCTTACATCGTAGGCTGCTACTCAGATGATGAGTTGCTATAAGGCTTGAAGATCTGAAGCTATTTTTTATGCTAGTTTTATCTTTAAGAGAGGCATGGATCTTTATGATCCATGGGGCTTCATTTATACCAATACGTCTTGTATATTTTATGTTTCGTGAGTAGCTGAGTTCATTATGTTTTCTTTTAGCTCACACACTCTCTTCTCTCTCAGATAATTTCTCATTTTTAGGGTTTTCTAGGTTTTCATCACTTTGATAAACCCTTCTCAATTTCTAATATAGTCCGGTTGATGTTAGTGTTGTTAGGTCATTGTGTTGATGAGCTATGGCATTCTTTGTTAATTACATCTTGTTATTACGTTATCGTCTGTAAGATATTTATTGTTCTTGATTTATTTGTTGTTCGTTTGTGTAGATACTGAGAAAACCAGTCATCCTCGTGACAAATCGTTTCACAATGCTAAAACAACTTATAACGCTCATAGTATTTCAAGTCTGTAATCCAAGCACTAAACTTTATATGTTGTTCACAAGAATATGTCCCCCTTATTCGTTTGTCTTTTTAGTAGTTGTTTAATGTAAAATAAATTGTAACTTCAATTATGAAGAATTATTATACACTAAAAATGGTAGTGTTAATCTTAATTGTTCACATATGGAGTGGGTTAGTTAAGGATGAAACCCAGAAGTTGAAGATAAATGGGTCGAACAAAAGAAAAAAACAAATGATAATTCTTAGTGAACTATTGGAGATAATATTGGCTTAGATCATTTAGTAAATGTGTCTATCAATCTTGGTAGGGAATTGAGTTAGTTTGTTTATTTTAGGAGTTTAGCATTTGAGTTATATAAATATTGTTTGTTTGGGTGCTCATGGAAAAAAGAGCATCTTTCATATTTAAAACGTGTACAATGTTGATATAAAAAGCAAAGTTTTTTTAACTCATTGTGTAATTTCGTCTTTTTGATGTGTAATCTTCTGAATAATTAAGGATTATACAGTTATCTGATAAGCAATGCATAATGAGCTTAAAACATAAAAAGTTTACATTTCTTATTATTGTGTTATTTGAAAATTAACATTTAAAAGAATGCAACACATATCACAATGGTCAACAGTAGATAAAATGATTAACATAATTATTAGCACTAAACTTGATGATTAGCAATAGACACAGTGAGCTACTTGACGAGGATTACACAATGACACGATCAAATTAAATAATGAATGAAAAAAGGTAAAAAAATTATATTTTAAGCATTGTGTTATATGAAAATCATTATTTTGAAAACATAATGTATAACATAATAGTCAACATCAGACACAATGAGTAATACAATTACTAACATTAGACTCGATAATTAGCAGTAGACATAATAAGCTGCTTGATAATGATTACACAATGACCTGATCAAAATTACACAATGAACTGAAAACAATATAAAAATTACATTTTTAGTATTGTGTTATTTGAAAATCACCATTTTAAAAAACATAATGGGTAACACAATTAGTAGCACTAGACTCAATGATTAGCAATAAGAACAATGAGCTACTTGATGAGGATTACATAATTATCTGATCAATATTACATAATGAACTAAAAAACCAAAAAAGTTACATTCTTAGCATTGTGTTATTTGAAAATTATCATTTAAAAAAAACAATGCATAACAAAATGGTCAATATTAGCCACATGATCGGATAAATATTATATAATGACATTATATTACACAATAAGCTGACGAATATTACACAATGATCTAAAACAACGTGAAAAAAAACTTCATTTTTTATGTATAAAAATATAATTGTTTTTAATATTAAAAAACTCTTTGTTTTTATGGTGTAATTTTATAAAAAAAACTAATAATATTGTATGTAAAAGTTACGAACATTTAAGTAAAAAATGTAGAACTTGAAAATATGGTTAAGACTAAAATACCATTGGCCTATCATTTAGATTTTTAATTATTTATTATTATACCAACTTGTTTTCTGAGCCTTTGGATTTAAGATATAATGAATAATTATCTTTCTCGTTCTTTTTAGTTTTTTCTTTTTACAAAACCGAATCCATAAATTTTTATATTTTGAAAGTGATTATTAGTGAAAGAGAGAGAAAGGGTAATAGAAATGTAAAAAAAATATTTTTGTAGTTTTAAAAAAGAGAGAAGAAATATTGATTTTTAATATAGTTACAAGGATAAAGATAAGGAATAAGATATGAATGTTTAAAAAAATTATAAATAGATGTATTTGTAAAGAGTTCTTTTTATGTGTTTTTCAATAAAGGAAATAATATCAGAAGAATTGAAGTCAAGAGTTGACTTAATCTTCTTTTTCTTGAGTAAACTTCACTTTTGTTTCATATGGTTTGTCTATATAATAGTTGTCTCTAAAGTTTTTAAAATTATGTTTTTACTCTTTATGGTTTTCAATTTGTCTCAATTAACTCCAGCAACTAACACCGCTAAAATTTCTATTAAAACTAATGGCATACAGGTCTTATTATATAGAAGGGCTAATTTTGGTAATTTATATAAATAAATAAGTAGAGGGGATACTTTTGTAATTTACTTAAATTAATAATACTTGATTCCAGATCGTATTATCGCCACCATGTCATCGTCTCCGCCACACCACACCCTTCTACAAAGGGATTGAAACTCATCTGGTTAGAAACCCTACAGGGCCACACTTTCAGGGCTCGATTCAACGCCTAGGACTTGTATTCTATTCAGGTTAGGGGTTCGATGGAAGCAGTGGACGGTGGTTGTGGTGGTTTAGGGTTTAATTAAAGGGACTAATTTAGCACTAAGGTAGCGATGGGAATTGTAAGGTTTTCAAAAGGGGGTTGTGCTATGATGGTGGTGCGATCGTGGTGTTGACTCGCGCAACAGTAGATGGTGGTTTTTGTGCAATGGTGGGGGTTCTTGGTGATTGGAGAGAGATGGTATAGGGGTGGTGTTGGTGGTGATGGTGATCGGCGGTGGAGGTGGTGGCGGTGTTGGTTGTCAGAGATGAAGATTGGTTTGTGGAAGATGAAGATGATGATGAGTGAAGTTTATTATTTTGTTTTGTATATAGAAGTTTGATTAAATCACATTATTAGTCCCTATTTAGTTAAAAGACTGAAATCCCCTCTTAATTAATGGAATTATTTAACGGTATTGATGGGTTAGAGTTAATTAAGATAAATTGAAAATCACAGGGAGTAAAATCGTGATTTTATAAGCCACACTATTATTTTGATCAAACCACAGGGAGCAAAAGTGAAGCATACTATTTTTTTTCTTGATTGAGGCAATTAATTTTAACATAAAAGTATTATTTGTATTCAAGTTCCTTTTTTGCTAACACATTGTGGGACTAGCAAATTTATGTTTTTTTTTTAACGTTAACTTTCATAAAGAACAAACGGGAACGTCCTCAAAACAAGGACGACACCCGAAAATTACAACATATACAAAGGGCTAATACACCAATCCTCCCAAAGGAGGTCGTTGAATTTAGTCCTATACTTAAGCCACAAAAACGACATAGATTTGACACTACCAACCACAACCGAGACCTTAGGCTCTACCCCCCTAAAAGTCTTCTCATTCCTGGCTCTCCAAATCAACCAAAAAGTCACCAAGATAATCCCATGCACTATC
>BJCO01377085.1:0-13794 GCA_018326465.1 Flaveria floridana | reverse complement strand
AGTTTGTCTTTCATAGTTTGCTTGATGACGATGGCCATTGGGCGCATCTGAGGGCTATGGGTATCATTGGCGATACTGGATTTGTCATTGTATTTACGTGTGTCATAAATTTGATTTGGGTACTGCTATTATTGTTGAATATTGTTGTCTATGACGCTCAAAAACGAGTCTGAGCTTTGACGTGGAGTATGGATTGTTGCGATGTGTCGACATACTTTAGTCGACATCAGCCATTAGTTTTGAGAGGCAATATTCTGATCATGTTGCCTCTTGTCATCAACCCTCATCGTTTGTTAAAAGTGTTAGCTTGTGTCTATGATGACAGAGTTCTGAGCCTCCGTTTAGCCCGTCTTTATGACGCGCAACGCGCGTCTGGGTACCCAACTAGTTGTAATTAAATATATTAGAATAGTTAAATGGTTCTAACAATAATTATATAAACATATAAATCCACCAAAAATTCATTTTTAATAATTTCATATTGTAATTGACATCATGTATATATGGATTTGGTTTTATATTTTTATGTGACCCGACATGACTTGAACAGATTTTAAAGTTTAATATCATGTGGCAGACGTTTAAACACCTACAATGTTTAATACCAATAAAAATAATTTTCTAGATCCGTCATTGATAGTATGGTACTATGGTCAGTTTTGCCACAATTGCAGTGCATATTCAATGCCTTTAAAAATAAAAATTAAGTTATCGAGATAAGATTACTTAAATTTCATGTTCTCGAATTTTATTAATGTTATTACCAATTTATAATCTAAAATTATAGAAAAGAAAAAAAGAAATTTATCAAAGGTTCAGAGCGCTTCTACAGTTTTTGTTTAATACAAGAAGCATAAAATCGTCCATGTCGATCGCACATTTTCTTTCAACCGTTTACACCTATTTTATAGCTCAAATTTCAAAGACATATAAAAAAAATCAACACCATAAGAAAATTATAATCAAACTCAAAGTTAATAAAAGAACAATTGGATCTAAATTGAATCTGTGGAATGACTTCTACAAGTCGCGCATCTAAAATTATTCACAAAATTTTGATTAATATTGACATACATCAATTAAACAACATACATATTAAAAGAGAACAAATAGAAGTAAGAAACTGAACACATTTAATAACACATACGATGTATACAACAATGCACAGATTTAAGAAACATCAATAACACGTCTTAATTTGTATACATCAATGCATATAGTAAGTTACAAACAGTAACATATGTAATGTAATCACCATTATATATACTATAATGCCAACTCTTTTACATATTTATGAAAACGATACTAAATGAAATTTATGTCGCATAGTCATGTCCGACATTGCATACAATATATCGTTAATGTTTTAATTAGATACGATACTACGAACACATTTTTTTCTATGTATTCTTAGCAAATAAAATACACCTGATTTTTAAGTTGTTTTCAGAAGTAACACCTTGTGGATTTTGCTTTAATCGAAAAGAACACATAGTAGAGATTGGTTCACAATAGTTCACGCTAAATTTCTTATATGAACCCCAATATTCATAAACGCATATACATACATACATACATATACAAAAAGATTTTAATCAATACCAACAATATTTTAGAAACACCTTTTTAAATTGAAAACCACACTTGACTATATGGCTTTGCATGATCAAAAATATTCAGGCGTGACATTTTTTTTTTATGCAAGTGAAGCATGAAGTGTGTATCATTTGTTGAAAGAACTTTAAAACGTGGTATGATGGTAGTATCATATACAAGTGATATTTTTTCAATGTTATGTATGCATCGTTGTATACAATACTCCACATCGACATTTCAGTATGTGAAATAACATATATTAGCTAGAGATTAATAATGTGTATGCACTGTTGATTAAATTACATGTGCTACTTATAAAACTTTTGTATATGCATTTATGATGACTTATATATGTCACTAAAGATACTTTAACTTATTCACTTTTGTGTATGCATTTATATTACTTATATATGTCGCTAAAGATACTTTAACTTATTCATTGTTGCAAACATGTCCCCCAATGATGAATACATTATTTGCAAAACTAATGTTGACACTATTTATAGATTTTGATCATAGTTGAGTGTATTTACTGGTGCATACAAAACTTTTGGATTCTGATTAATTTAGTTTATTAGTGAATAGATATACTCTCTTTACGCACAAATGCATCGTTTGTAGATTTTAAGCATATTTTTATGTGTGTATTGACGAATGCATGTGAACTATAAACATACTTTAGTGAATGCATTTGTGAATATAGTACTTCGATAAATATCCTTACAAATATTGGGTATCTACTGTTTTATACAAACGTCTTGAATTCATTTGAAATGTATTTAGTGATGCATAAAAATGTATTTATTGATACATAAATTATATGTGTAGATTTTAGTTCTGACAATTATTTGTTTTTTTTTTTAATTCTTGTGTAGCTCTTATAGGATTGTTGTTCATTGTTTGTCGTTTTTAATGTTCTTGTTTGATTTGTTTTCTCATTCTACTTTCATTACATTTTCTAAGGGATATCTGAATTGGCCCAAGGTTTGGTTTTTTGTAATGTTCGTTATCAAATCTAATGAATACGGTTTGAAGAAAACCTATTTGTCTCAGAAAATTTTTCTGTCACAAATATTTGGAATGTGCAATCCGAGGGATACAGTTTTGAAAGAAGCACTCAAAATATGAAGAGTTGAAAACAAACAAATCAATAGTTTTACCCCATTTTCAAAATTTCAAATTTTCAAATAATTATATCAAACTAATTAATTGTTTGGTTCTTGTCCTTAACAGAGAATATTTCATGTTTATACTTGAGAAAAAACTTAATATACAATAATATCATCAAATCTTCTAAATTTTATTGGCAACCCTTTTAAAAGTCGTCATCATATGATATTTGCTAAGTATAACATTAGTCATGGACCAAATGTCTATGAATGAGCTTTAAAGCTCCACTAGCCTTAAAAACGGGTTTATGGATAATGATAGACAAAATCATGGTGTTCCTTCATAATGAGTGTACATTCCCATTACATTAGTATAACCATATACATAATTACTTTATTAAAATTGTATGATATAAAATAATTATAAAGTTTTTAACATCTTTATTGCCAGAAGTTAAGGAGTAGAAAATAACCTTTACCTCGACATGCCGACGAGAATAAGTATAAAATTAAACCATTCTAAGGTTGTGCAAGTAACCACAATTACCTCTTATTCATCTTGTTCATCATCTATTGACTTTGATGTTGATCCTCACATCAATTGCAAATCATTCCTAATGGATTCTACACAATATGTTTGATACAAATCAACATGGTGTAAGGATCGATTCTCCTACAAAACTTGCACTAATTGGATCGAATTCAAACTACATAAGAAAAATCATTGCAATTAGTTACTGATGTAAGGCCCCGTTCCCGGGCACCTCACAGTTGGTCATTCATAGCACTAAATATACATAATAATATACATTTCATAAAACATTGCACCATAATTACGTTAATAAAAGCCCATTCATTTCATTTATAGTTACTGTTGTTAAGCAATACATCGTTATTCACTAGTTACAAAAGATTGTTTGAATGCATTACAAAACAACAATATCAATACATGAATGGATTTCAATCTTGCCCGTCGAGCAGCTTCAGCCTCGTACCATCCTTAGCAATATCTTCCTGCCAACTGAGAATATATAAAAGTCAGCGTCGCTGAGTGAGTTCAAGTTTTAAAAGTATTAAAATACCTTGTATAGATATATGAAAATATCCTTTGTTGTAAAATGCTTCCTTTATTTTGGTATGTGGTCACTCATCATACATACATCAAGGTTACACTTTCTTTCATTCATTACTATACGGATTCATTTATTTCGTACTTTTATCATTATCTTTCACTTTCTTACGGACCAATGTGCAATACCCTGAACATTGTGCACGGAGCTGATGCTGGGCCTGTGGTCTATAAATAGACCATGAACATTGTGCACTAAGCTGAACCAGTCACCTAGGGTATGCTACAAGGGTCCCTGTCAGCCTTATTGACTGACCCTGCATGCATCCTTCCGGTTAGCTAAACCGCATACAGTTGAGCTAACGATAATATGGCCGTGCACCTCCTATTCATTTGCTTGCAAGACTTGCATTATTTCATTTATGTTCCATTTTTCTTTACCAGTAATCTTTCACTTTTTGTTAATAATAATACTTTACATATACGATCATAAACACACCACGTAAATTCACACAATAATATTTATTATGGAACATAAGGATAACTCATATTTATGCATAATAATAACAATTACAACCCTAAAGGTCAAACTAGGGTCAAACCCTAATCATTTTATTTTTCTCCAAAATTTCAGAAAATTTCTAAGTGTTTTGGGCGCATGAGCACTATGCAGGCGCATGAGCCCTGCTTAGGCGCATCAGCACTATTCGGGCGCATAACTTCTATAGTTAACCCTTTTTCCTACTAATATTGGGCGCATGAACTATTCAGGCGTATTGGCACTATTGAGGCGTCTTGATACACGATGTCTCTAGTTTATGTAATTAAATGTGTATGTCTTTCACTTCTTACACAAATGTAATTCGAGAACAATATTGTAATATGAAGCGTGTTTGAATAAAATGATATGTGTTTGGATGTTTACGTAACCTTGCTTATATCATATTCTTACAACATTCATTATTACATGCTATATGAACTATATATATAGGTTTGCAGTTATTGTGCACAGTTCTGAGTCAACAATGATTCAGAAATGTTTTAACTTAGTCTTGTGGCTATTCATACTAATGGACCATACTTTTGGACCAGACGCATGAATGGACCATGCTTATGGACTAGTCGCATGACAGAACCAAATGACTGGATAAGTCGTACGACTAAGACATGAGAATGGCTCAATCACACAACTGAACCATTAGTGGAGTTCAGTCATGCATTTGAATCAATCACATGACTCAGTCGCACAACTAAACCATGCAAATGACTCAGTCGTACGACTGAATACTGAAACCTATAAATACCACATAATTCGTGGAAAAACATAACACTTCAAATATTATTATACCCTAGCCGTCCAGAGAGTTTGAGTTCGTCCATCCAACTTCAATGTTCGTTCCTCATCGATCTCTACTCATTCTTAACGTTTGTTTAATCGTTAGATTGATCAGGTTGTCGTTCTCACTGATTGGATCGCCAATCAAATAGGATTCCGCACTATTTGATCTGGTTTCACGTTGAATCTGTTAGTACTGCGTACGTACACGGTCCTAACAAGTGGTATAGAGCTTTGGCTCGTGATTCTTCGTGGATTCGATTGGTGTTCGTGTTAAAACTAACGTTTTAATTCAAAAAGATTCTCGTTCTAACTCAAAAGGTATTTTTGAAGTGTGATGGATTCAAAAGTTTCATCCTTTTCAACATACGGCAGATTAGGGTTTGTGAATTATCGTTTTTGGTGTCGAAGTGATAAAAGTTTCAAATTTTTCATTCACAACAGCTTCAGTCTCCTGATTAACTCAATCGCACGACTGAATTCCAATCGTACGTTTCAACCGCCCGACTGGATTTAGTCGTATTGCTCATTCGCACGATTAAGCTGGTCTACACAGTTGAACTCATTCACACCCCTCAATCGCATGACTGAACTCAATCGCACGATTGAACTCAGTCTCCTTCTCCAATCGCACGATTGAACTCAATCGTACTCTTTAATCGCACGATTGACTCTATCATATACAAAATTGTTCAAGTTTGAGACCATGGACGATTAGAACTCTACGTTTACTACTGGTAAGGACTCACGGATCCAGAATCTATTGCTTCTGGAAAATGAGATTGGGAAATCATAACAAGATACTGAAGCTGTTAACTTTGGATGAATACCCGCAATGGAAACAACGTTTTGAAATCTATCTGAACGGTGTTGACCCAAACTTGTGGACAGCTATTGAGACTGGATATACTATACCAGTTGGTGCTAATGGGGTAAAACTGACCTTGGGTGGTATGAATGAGGGACAAAAGGTTGCACATAATACTGAGAAGAAAGCTTATGTGTTATTGACACAGTCAATCCCTAAGGATATCGTCTATCAATTTTCAGAACATAAGCAATTGAAGAAGTTATGGGAGGCTCTGGAAAAGAGATATGATGGTAATGCAACGTTAAAGGTACTGACGGCTAAAGCTCTCAAGAAGGAATTTGATAACTTCTCACCCATAGGAAATGAGAGCTTGGATGATATTATTGATAGGTTTTATTATCTGATGAGTGAGCTGCATACACACGGGGTTACTACATCAATAGAGGATAAAGTAGCAAGCTTTGTTGATGGTCTACCAGATAAATAGGATTCATTTGTGTCTAATCTGTGACAGAATGATACTTTCGCCACGTTAGACATCAATGATTTTATCTTAAAGTTAAGGGAAGAGGAACTACGGTTGAAATACAAGTCTAAGAAAGGATCTTACACCCAGAATCCTTCATTCTATAATATTGCTTCTACCCTAGTCTCATCTAGAGCACCTCTTCAGACAACATTTGTTTCCAACACGTCTAGAACTTCTCAAAGTGTCTCTTCAGGAAGTGAATCATCAGGTTCTTCTAGAACCCAATATAGTATCCCTGACTCAAATCATACTAAGCTGAAGACCAAGAATCTGGGAAATGTTACTGTTGAAGTAGCTAAAGAGCATATGGATCTTCTCGCTGAGGTTGTACACTCGTATGATGGGTTGGTTACTGGTAAGATAGGAAATTGTCATCTGATAGATGAAGACTATGAGTAGGTAGATGAGACAGATTGGAAAGAATGGATATAATGTGGGCTTTGACAAGTGCGGTTAGAAGGGCTAAGAAGTTTATGAAAAAGACAGGTCAGAATCTAGTTGCCACTAAAGACACAACATTTGGTTTTGATAAGACCAAAGTTACATGCTTTAACTATGGTGAAAAGGGTCACTTTAAAAGATGGTGCATAAAACGTAAGAAGACAGGAAATGGTAACCCCTTTCCATCGTTCAACCGACAGGACAAAGAAAAGAAAGTGGCATCAACAGGTTAGGATTCAAAAGCATTGGTTGCTCAAGGAGATAAAGGACAGGATTGGTACTTCAGATTTATGACAGATGGTGATGCAAATATGGCACTGGTAGAAGATCTTGATGATGGGTCAGCTAGTGAAGGAGATAACATAGCTTATGATACTCATTCAGATGTTGAAGAAGCTATGGATGCCGTGGATCAATTGGTTGAAGATGAATTAACTGCTGCTAGCACGGAATCTCCAGTCATCGAGGAATCTAAGTTTGCATTTATGACTGATACCTCCAGCTCTCCATAGGTAAATTCAAAAGATGAACTTTTTGATAAGCATGCTTGTGCAGAATGTAATAAATTTCTTGAATGCATAGATTTAAAATTTGTTAGGTTGTTAGATCACAATGACAATTTGGTAAATGATTTGAAATTATGCACTGAAGCTAATCGAGTTTTAAAACAAAATAAAAGCAGCTTTAATGAAAAACTTGATTTATTAAGTAAGCAACTTAGGGGAACTGAGGTTGTTGCTTTAAATCAAGCAAATGACATTAAGTTCTATTTTTCAACAATAGAGGAAACTAAGAAAGAAAAAGCTATTTTGCAAGTTGAAATTGAATCGTTAAATCAAAAACTTCACAGTCTAGCTAGTTCCTCTCACATTATTCAGAACTTAGTCAAAGAAAGAAACAACATGGAAGGGCTTGGTTATAAAGTAGTGCCACCACCACATGCGATCCTTTTGAATACAAAATGATGAACTATAAATAATAACCCTATTAAGGATCATGTGGTGATGACCCCTCTAGTCAGTGATCCAGATTCCATAGATAAAACTGTGCAATCTGTTACTAAATAGAAGGCATCTAGTTCTAGCACTACAAATGGGGCTATCACTAAAAACAGGGATGATGAGAATTGTAATGCTACTTTTGGGTTGGGTTCAAAAGTTCATGTCTTAAAATCTAAAAATTCAGAACCAACTCAATCCAATACTCAACATCAAAATCTCAATAAAATGAAAGTAAAAAGTAATCAAAATGTCAAACCAATGAAATTTGTCAAAGAAGGTCAGAAACCTAAAGTTGAGAAGAAAGAGACCAGTACTAGATCCTACTCTCCCCCACACAACAGATCTCCTAGACCTGTTGAGGGGAGATACTGTTATAGTTGTGGAGAACGAGGACATATTTCTCCTAATTGTCCTTACTATCAGACACCAAGAGGAAAAATTGAACTTGTTCATGAAAATAAACCTAGATTTTCTAAAACAAGATAAAATACCCCTCCGCAATACCAAAAGCAACACAGACAAGCTCCTAGCAAAGCTGTGTTAACTGATGTGACCCCTAGGGATGAAAACAAACCAATGGTTCAAGCTATAAACCAGTCGTCTGTTTATCACAAACAGGCCTTACACAAAATTGGTTTATGGCAAGCAAAATCAACAAGTGTGTCTGAGAGTGAGGACAAGATGAAGAAAAATGTGTCTTCATCTTTCAAAGGACAGTGGGTGAAGTTTATAATGCATGATACCTCTGGGAAACCTAAGCTAGTAAAGGCTTGGGTCCTACTCTTGAACTGATCATTTTTTTTTTGTGTAGGTTGTCCGCTACAGCGCTATGACTAACACCTGGATTATTGATAGTGGGGCATCCAGGCACATGATCAGGAATATGTCTCTCCTTTTCAATATCAAACAAATCAAAGGGGGACACATTTCTTTTGCGGGAAATAAAGGAGGTTATATCACAGCTCAAGGTGAAGTGGGAAATGAGAAGGTAAAGTTCGATAAAGTCAACTACGTTCAACAACTGGAGAACAATCTACTCTCAGTTTCTCAAATCTGCCATAAGGGCTTCAATGTTGTATTCGATAATAAGAGATGCTACATTCTTAAGAAGGATTATGTTATCCCTGAGGAGAAAGTTCTAATGTCAGCTTCAAGATATAACGACTTGTATGTCTTGGATATGTCAAAAGCTTCCACAACTGAGTCTGCTGCTTAGTGTTTCCTATCCAAAGCCACCGAGAGGGATTCTATTTCGTGGCATAGGAGAATGGGACATATCAATCCAAGGAAGATAAATCATTTAGTTCAAAATCAACTGGTTGAAGGCATAACGGTCAAGAACTTTCAGCTTCTAGATTTCTGTAGAGCATTAAAGAAAGGGAAATAGACCAAGAAATATCATAAATCTAAGAAAGTTCACTCTATGGAGATTCCACTGGAGCTATTGCATATGGATCTGTTTAGCCCTGTCAGTACTAAAAGCATTGTCGGAGATTGGTACTGTTTTGTAGTAACTGATGATTATTCTAGATTTTCCTGGGTGATGTTTCTCAAAACAAAGTCAGAGACATTTGAGTCTTTCAAATAATTGGTTAATACACTGGAGTCTCTATATAAGCTAAAAGTAAGGAATATTCATTCAGACAACGGATCTGAATTCAAGAATCAGTGGATGGAGTCTTTTTGTCGTGAGAAAGGGATTGTTAATCAATTCTGTTCTACCTACACTCCACAGATGAACGGAGTTGCTGAACGCAAAAATTTAAGTTTGATTGAAACTGCAAGGATGATGTTGGCAGATTCAAAACTGCCTATTCAATTCTGGAATGAAGCAGTTGCTAATGCATGCTACACTCTTATCGTGTATTAGTTGTCAAATGTCATGGTAAAACCTGTTATGAGTTGCTTTAAAGGTGTAAACCGAACATGGAGTATCTGGAACCATTTGGAGCTCCTTGCATTTTGCTGAAGAAAACTCAGACTAGCAAGTTTAATGAAAAAGCAGATGAAGGAATTTTTCTAGGATACAATATACCTAAAAAACGAGTTTACAACAACTCTACGGGTCAAGTTGAAGTGTGGTGCAACGTAGATGTGCAAAGATACACCACCCCTTGCTAGAAAAGGTCTATAACTTTTCTTCGATTATGATGGATTTTTCAAGTCCTTCAATCTTCCTCCTGTTTATTACGATGACGAGGCAGCTGCTCAAATGATGTATGATGTCCTGAATACTCCTAATTCAGACTCAAGCATTCCTGCTCCATTCGATGGTGCTTTTGGGGCTTCAGAGGAAGATCTGGAAGTCAGTGATCACTCCTCAGATGAAAGTACACCTGCAGATGATGGTGAATTAGTTGAAACTTCTGGGGCAAATGATCAACCAGTCACAGAAGAACTAGTGGTTCCCAATCTGGAAAATGAAGTAGTCGTGCCTACAACTCCAGTTATAAGGATTAGTGTGAATCATCCCCCAGACAACATCACTGGGGATCTACTCTCTCGGGTTCAGATAAGAAATCAGTTGTACACTGCTGATTATGCGGCGGTGATGGAAAATGGATACATACATGATGGGGCATTTAAGTGTTTTGCTTCTAAAGTAGAGCCCAAGTGTAGCGATGCCTTGAAAGATGAGGCATGGGTAAATGCTATGAAGGAAGAACTTCTATAATTTAAGAAGCTAGGAGTGTGGACACTAGTGGATAGACCAAAGGGTGTAAAAGTAATCAGCATAAAATGGGTTCTTCGTTGCAAGAAAGATGACTAGGGGGCATTATTAGAAACAAGGCACGGTTAGTAGTCCAAGGGTTCAGACAAGTCAAAGGTATGGACTATAATGAGGTATTTGCACCAGCTGCTAGGATGGAAGCAATTAGAATCTTCCTAGCTTACGCATCGTTCATGAAAATCAAGGTGTATCAATTGGATGTAAAGAGTGCATTTCTACATGGTGAAATCCGTGAGACAGTATACGTCAGTCAGCCCGAAGGTTTCGAAGATCCTTATCATCAGGATAGAGTTTATAAGTTGGATAAGGCTTTGTATGGGCTACATCAAGCCCCTCGAGCCTGGTATGAGAAACTCTCCACACACCTGCTGAAACATGGCTTTCGAAGGGGAGTGATCAACTGTACGCTATTCATCAAAGAAATAGATGGTGATTTACTGCTGGTTCAGATATACGTGGATGACATAATCTTTGGTTCAAAAAACGAAGCATTATGTAAAGCATTTGAATCTGTGATGAAAGCTGAATTTGAAATGAATGCAATGGGAGAGATGAAGTTCTTTATAGGGTTACAGGTAGATCAGACACCTAATGGAATTTTTCTATATCAGACCAAATATGTGGGAGACATCCTAAGTAGGTTCAATATGGAAAATGTAACGGTTGCTGGTACCCCTCTTGCCACAAACCACGATGTAGCACCCGATGAAAATGGGGATTTGGTAGATGCCACCATGTACCGCGGAATGATCGAATCTCTAATGTATCTCAGAGCTTCTTGTCCTGATATCATGTATGCCATGTGTCTCTGTTCCAAATATCAGTCAAAACCAAAACTCAATCATCTGATTGGGGTGAAGCGGATCTTCTGTTATCTGAAGGGTACTCCAACACTCGGGTTGTGGTATCCTTATGATGATGACTTTGAACTTACTGTGTATAGTGACTCGGACTATGGTGGATGCAAAATGAACTACATGTCGACATCTGCGGGGTGTCAATTTTTTGGAAGGCGCTTAGTCACCTGACAATGTAAGAAGTAGACTTCTGTTACTCTGTCAACATGTGAAGCTAAATACGTTGCTACTGCAAGTTGCTGCTCACAAATTATCTGGATTCAATAGAAAATACGGGACTACGGTCTGCAATTTACGAACACTCCTATCTTTGTTGACAATTTTGCTGCCATAGCTGTAACTAAAAATCTGGTACAACATCCCAAAACCAAACACATCGGTATTAAATATCACTTCATACGTGATTATTTTGAAAAGCATTTAATCAATGTAATTAAAATTAACACGGATTTTCAGCGCGCCGACCTCTATACAAAAGCTTTAGATAAACCGAGAATTTTTAAATTTTAGAGGTTAATGGCGTCAAAAAGAAAGAGGATGTAATTCCGGAGGAGTCGGGTTCATAGTTCGTCAGTATGTGTCTTCGTTCTCATTTTTCTGTGAAATTTATCTTATTTTATTTTCTTTTCTCTTCTTTCTTAAAAAAAATTCAAAAACATAAAAAGATTTTCTGTTTTAGAATTTTAGGGGTGAATACTTTAAGTTTCAGTATTTATTATTTAAAAAAAGGGGGGGGGGGCAGGTAAGCTGAAAAGCAAAGACGTCAAATCCTAGAAATTGACTCAGTACGCTGGAATATGATAGCACACATGCATCGAATCGTTTGGGACACCAAAAAAGATTTTCATTTTTGCAATGTTATTTTGATAGTCACAGAAACTTATAAGTCTTAGAAGTCAAAGCCTAATAAATTGAAGGGGTTGTTTGGTAGCCTCTTAATGGTTCCATTAAGAGGCTACCTCTGAACCATTAAGAGGCTTCAGTGTTTGTTTAAAAAAAAGGAGGCTCTGAACTGAACCATTCAGTGCTGAATGGTTCAGATATGAAAACATACTGAATGGAAAATGAGACACAAATACCCTCACAAAACCTAACCCCCATCTTCAACCCACTTCAACTCCCGTCATCCCCCCCACCCAGCACCGGCGACCACCGGCGACCACTGGCGACCTCCCTCTGCAGCCTTCCACAGCCCGACCCCAGCACCGGCCGACCACCTTGCGACCACCGCAGCCCGACCCGTAGACCGCAGCCCTCCGTAGCACCGCCGACCTCCGCCGCCTGAACGCCTCCGCCGCCTCCTCCATCTCCGTCTCTGCCATCGCCGCCTCGCCTTTCTCTATCTTCTCTCTCAATCTTCAACTGGGGTTTGATTCTTGCAAGGTAATTTGCTACCTGTGTTCTTTTGGGTTGTGATTGCATTCTTGTTTCTAGGTTTTGAAGCTGATTCCATTTGGGGCATGTGCTTCATTGAATCTTTTGAAGTTGTTTCTGGGTTTTGAAGTTATTTAAAGAAATAGCATATTGAAGTTGATTCCGTGATATTTAAAGACCTCTTAAAAGCCATTGAGGCTCAAAGCTGGTTATATGAGTTTTAAAATGAAATATTGTTATTAAAGAAATAGCATCCAGTGAGATCATTTATAGTATGCAAGTTAGGTTGCATCAATTGGTATGCTTTATTGTATACTCGTTACATAATAATAATTATTGCCTTTTAGAAAATGACCTTATTCAGCACAAAATAATTCAGAGGGGTAAAATTATCATTTTGTACAGTCATTCAGAGATTCAACCAAACAGTATATTTTGGTTCAGCACTTACTGGTTCAGAGACTCTTTACCATTCAGACCTCTTAACCATTCAGCACTTAATGATTCAGATTTTACCAAACAGCCCCGAAAAATGATAGTAAGCCGGTGTGTTACAGTGGTTACATGGAGAAAGTAGATCTAGGGATTGCAAGTCCATTATATGATGTGTCGGTAGATTCAACACAATAGAGTAGTAGACATCATTGGTGATTCACGCAAATTAATTTAATCAACAATGTTAGTCCAGGAGCTCTTGAATCAATCAAATAACATGAAGATTTGGATCAAACACATAAAATATGAAGAACTTGGATGAACACCAAGAACACACTCAAAACCCCTTGTTTGATCCAAAAATGTGATTACAAAATAATCTGAAAATTGGAAACCCTAATCACATAGCTCATTCAAGCTCTTTTGCCCTAATTGTCATACTTTACTATTTATAGTAAATGACAATTTACTAATTACACTTAGGACCCTAAACTATGACAATTAG
>BJCO01377082.1:0-10332 GCA_018326465.1 Flaveria floridana | reverse complement strand
AATATGAACAGAATAATTTGAAAGATGTATCGGGTGTCATTTTAACTTCTGAAACTCTAATTTTATTTCCTTACCTATGCTATTTAATATTGTGAGCTATGATAAATTCACATGTAAGAAACTAAACATTTACTTATTTTTCAGTTACCAAACATGCTGTAGCGAAGGATGACTCTGTCAAAGTGGAGAATATTTCTAATAACCAAGCTTCATAAGATGTGGCATAGAATTAAGAACAAATACCTGATATTCCAAAAAATCATCCTCCATTAGATGTAGCGGTGAATCAACAAGATATACCGGATGTTCATGGACTTGCTCTTGATAAGGAATGGTGATTGCCCAACATAATTTAGATCATTCAAATGTTTGAGCATTTCGATTAAAATGATATCATTATGATTAGATCAATTTACCACTGAATAAAAATGAGTACCGGATAATTTTGCTTCAACTTTTATGTTTAAAAATTATATTTATTTATTCACGTATTACTTTATTACAAAAATGATTTTCTTGAACTAATTGATAAGTTCAATGCATATATATTACTTGCTAGGTCTGCGTATTGCGTATCACGTATATCAATCACAATAACTATACTCACGTAAGAGCTTACAAAATACCTAATATATTTTTATAAAAATAATACAATAATAACAAAACATCATAAACCCATATTGGATGAAAAATATCACCATATCGCATTACGCTCGCCGCATCGCGCGGGCACCTCCTAGTAAAGATATAATGTATGTTAATAAAGATACTCACAGCGTAAACTCCATCCGATTCAACTTGGGTTTTCGGAAATCCAACCATACCCCTAAACTTTCTTGATTTCAATTGGGTTTTTCTTTCATGGATTGATCATGGAGGATCCAAACCACACCAACAACCGAATTCACGACGTTTTCGAATGCGTGTTAGCCTACATACACCACTCACCTGATCGTCACTCCATCTCGTTAGTCAGCCGGAGGTTGTATGAACTCGAGGCTCGGACCCGTAAGCACGTAACAATAGCCCTAAACAGCTACAGCGGAGGTTCCCGTTTATTGAATCGTTGAAGCTTAAAGGGAAGCCACGTGCCGCCATGTATAACTTAATACCGGAGGATTGGGGTGGGTTTGCGACGCCGTGGGTGGAGGAGCTTTCGAAGTCTTTTGGTTGCTTAAAGGCTTTTCATTTCAGAAGGATGATTGTTAAAGAAGAGGATCTTGAATTGTTAGCGCGTGAGCGTGGGCATGTTCTTCAGGTTCTTAAGCTTGATAAATGCTCTGGATTCTCCACTGATGGACTCTTACATATATGTCGATCTTGCAGGTATTTTGGTCAAGTTACAGCCTTTGTAAATATTGTTTTAATTGTTAAATTGCATCAAAGTTTGTTGTTAGATTAAGAAACATTCAATTATTCTTTCTTACCTCCACCTTCTATTCTATTAAGTTACTTAAGTTAAACACTATCGCCTTTAACAATCAAAATTACTATCTGTGTCATACACATTTGACATCAGGGGTATCTCTTAAGTCTTAACTTTCTTGAATGCTGAAGAATTGATATCAATCATTCAAATGTCTGACTTTTAAGTTTTAATGTCAATTAGGAGACATGCCTTCAGTGTATGACTTATAGTTTATGCTATTGCAGGGATCTTAAAGAATTGTTTTTAGAAGAGAGCCAGGTGATAGAGAAGGATGGAGACTGGTCACATGAGCTTGCTATGAACAATACTCGACTCGAAACATTAAACTTTTACATGACTGATCTTTCACAAGTTAGTTGTAATGACCTTGAGCTAATAGCCAAAAAATGCAAATCTTTAGTGTCAGTCAAGATTGGTGATTGTGAAATCTTGGATCTTGTTGGTTTTTTCCGGTTTGCTGTTTCACTTGAGGAATTTAGCAGTGGTTGCTTTAACAATCAAGCCGAGCACTATGCCTCTGTTGCATACCCCCTGCGATTGTGTTGTTTATGTGTGAATTACATTAGCAAAAATAAAATGCCCATTGTGTACCCTTTTGCTTCACGCCTAAAATAACTTGATCTCCTCTATGCCCTTCTTGACACAGAGGACCACTGTGTGTTGCTCCAACGGTGTCCTAATTTGGAAGTTCTTGAGGTACATTCTCACTATTCTTGCTTTTATTCTGACCCCATGTTTGAATTTACGCTTTGAAACTGATTATCTCATTATAAAGACTTTTTGTCTAAGCAATAGATTTTAAATCTTCATATATTAACTTTTTAAAGACACATCCAAACATCTGCCAAAGTGATTAAGCCTTACATGAACTGATGAAGAATTTAAAATTGATGAAAACAGACGAGAAATGTGATTGGAGACCGGGGAATGGAAGTTTTAGCCCTCTCTTGTAAGAAAATGAGACGACTTAGAATTGAAAGAGGAGCTGATGAACAAGAGATGGAAGATGAAGACGGTGTTGTTTCTCAAAGGGGATTAACCGCCATAGCACAAGGTTGTCTTGATTTAGAATGCATAGCTGTATACGTATTTGATATCACAAACACAGCTCTAGAAGTCATGGGCATGAACTTGAAAAAGTTCTGTGATTTTCGTCTGGTTTTACTGGATAAAGAAAAAGTTATTACAGATTTGCCAGTTGATAACGGAATCCGATCTTTACTGAGGGGCTGCAATAAACTCAGAAGATTTGCACTCTATCTTAGACCAGGAGGGCTAACAGATGTGGGTTTGACTTATATTGGTCAACACGGTCAGAATATAACATGGATGCTTCTGGGATGTGTTGGGGAAACTGATACGGGGCTTCTAGAATTCTCTAAAGGCTGCCCTAGACTACAAAAACTTGAAGAGGGTGCTGTTTCAGTGAAAAGGCACTTGCTATGGCGGTTATACAGCTGAGATCTTTGAAATATTTATGGGTGCAAGGTTACAGGGAATCAAAAACTGGATTTGATCTGTTAGCAATGGCCCGTCCCTTTTGGAATATTGAAATGATTCAACCAAGAAAGGTCAATTATGGAGAAGGTAGAGAGATGGAACATCCTGCACATGTACTCGCTTATTATTCCCTTGCTGGACCAAGAACTGACTTCCCACCTTCTGTTGTCCCACTCGACTCCATTGCTCAGTAGATGTGTACGTTTATAATAAAAAGGTAGCATCTTTTTCTCGAAAACATGACTAGAGGCTGAGATAAGCTTCGTGCTTATTGTTTTGTTTGTTGTATCATATGGTTGTATCTTTACTGTTTATAATGGTTTGCATTGGCTTTTATGTTATCTTGATTGATTTTGTGTGGTTTATGAGCCGTCGTCTCATAGCTTGCATACACAGATAGTATGTACTGAGGGAAACAAGATGTTCCGTGATAAGTCATGTTGTGAATTTGTTTTTGAAAAATGAAGACAACTACAAACAGAAGCAACAAACTAAAAACAAAGAAAGTTGATTTCTACACCATAATAATCATTTGTGTACAAAAGCACCAGCCATGAACCCATGGGCCATGACTAAGACTTATATTAATGATGGTGATTCATATTTTATACATAGCAAAGTTTAAAGTACCATTGCATTCAACATCATGAAGCAAATCCAACAGTTTATTTGCACCCCCTGTGTAATGTTCCTTTAAATTGACAATTTCTAAATTCAGACAGTTTTATGTAAGACGTTTTCATCAACTCCTGACAAGCTTAATCTATTCATGGAAATGTATGATTTGAAGCTTTATATTATATGTGGGCCATCCCCACATATTCCTCAAAAAGTAGAATTAAATGGTGGAACCAAGTGCTCTATTATGCAAGTTGCAAAACCTAGAAAAAACTATTTCATGAAGTGAGGGCCTTTGTCATACTCCAATAGAATTTGTATCATCTGTATTAAAGTATATGATTTAACCTCTAAATTACCAACTACATAATATATATATCTATTCCTTGTGTTATGTACATGTGGGGTGCACTTTGGCTTGCTTTCTTTCTATTTTTGTATTCCAGATCTTACAATTAACAAGGCATGAGTTGTTATACAAAACAAATACAAATAAACCCAGTATATCCCACTCAAGAGTAGGGTCTGGGGAGGGTAGGTGGTGGCAAGTCTTTCCTCTATCCCGATAGGTAGAGAGACCGCTTCCAAAGAGAACCCCGGCTCGATAACAAAATCGATAAAGCTAGGAAATCAACATATAATCAAACATATGATATAAGCTATATGATATATGATATATGATACAGCAAACATTAAAATACATATATACTAATAGATGGTGCTTATGATCTGGAAAAAAATTGGGATGAGTGGAGTGAGTCAGCTGATGACATGGCAATCAGTGCAAATAAAGCTACTTTTAATATGCAATGTATGCAGTGAAGAACAGAAGCCAAATTTGTTGAATAAAATAAATCTAATGAGGTCTCACATGTCGATCTACATTTTTCGTGATGATTATTGATCAGAAATAACACTAAAAACCTATCGAGTTTGTTGTTGTCACAAACCTGAAACATGCTCTAGCAAACCATTCAGATTATTGTTCAAGTATACAAGAACATGAATACAAATCCCCAAGACAGTGATCTGAATTACAACCACAAACCTAGGTGCCTAACTTTGAACCTGGTGCCTTGCAGGTTGGAAAAACAGACCTGAATTGTATAGTCGTATATCGATTCCATTGTTTGGTGTATTGACTGATGGTGAAACTTTGTCTGTGTCACTTGAGAAATTTGTTGTTCGTGCCAGGTGGACGGTGGTGATATCATGAATGCTTGGTCTCCTCTTTTCTTTCCCATCTGAATGCTGCCTTGCATAGTACTTTTGGGCATGACTTGCAACTTGTGTTGGTGTTTTTGTCACCACAAAGTTGCGTGAAATATTTCGCCAGTCTCCTTTCCCATGAACTTGAAGACCCATCAAGAATCGCCTTTGATACATTAAATACAAGTTATTATACCATTAGTAAACAGAAAATATGTAATAGATATAGAATCTCTGGTTTATCTCCTAATAAGACTAGTTCACCTGTGCTCTTCTTCTGTCCAAGGTATGCCTTTTCGCCTCTCGTGGTCAAAGGATCTTAACCTGAAAAGCCTATTCTTGAACGAACTGAATCGATGATCTTGATTGAGTTCAGATTTAAGGGACAAATAGCCTGGAACTTCAACCAAACCAGCCTCTATATTATTGATATCAGCTTTTAATTCCTCATATTGTTCTCTTACTTCATGTTCTGATTTCCCAGGAACAAGGGCAGCCACATTTGACCACCTATCTGGTGTTTCTGTATCGAATATAGCTAGAGCACTTTCGAACCATTTGTTCTGTTCTTTTGTCCATTTTGATTTCTTGCTCTCTTGCATCATGTGATTTGAGCTCAAAACTTGCAAAGATGGAGATGTTGTTTCAATAACTGTTGTTTCAGTAGACGAAAGCATCTGCATACAAAACAAAAAGTTGAGAATCATTAATGGGAATCAGATCAGTAGAAATACCATTTTTCTAGATTTATTAGAACATGTTCATGAATCTTGAAAATGACCCATCAGTTCAAGAATCACCTAGACCTTGAAGGAAATGGAACAGTGATGAATACCACTGCCAGATCACATGATTCAATCACAGAATTTGGAACTAATCAAATACCCAATTGAAAAACATGATTAAAAACTAAAACTTCATTAGTTAAATAAAAGTTGTATTCTAAGCTCAGAATTCTTAAAAACAGGGACAGAAAAATAAAGAGAACTATAATAACTTTAAATTAATAAGTTTTTCTTTAAAAAGCATAGAGCTTTACCTCTTGTAGCATAATCAAGAGTGGTTTTGATGAGAATCTTGATGGTGATTTGTGGATGATCCCAGAATGATTGAACAAGGAGGTTACAAAGTTGTCAATGGAAGTGTGATTGTCTGATATTTATACACCAAGTGTTGTATTGTTTGCATAGTTTTGAACTAATTTACAGTGGCCTCCGTAGAGGGTTTTACTTTATGACATCAAACAACCTTTATAATTGCATTAAAAAGTTAGCAAGATTTGGCAAGACAACGATCATTTGCCTTTTCATTTCTTGTATTATTGTCATTGCTCATACCCAAACCTTTAGAGGAGAAAGAAAACTCTTATAAATAATTCTTTTGTGAACATAGTGGCAAATATCTTTATAATATTTGTAATCATACTCGGACCTTTTTTCCCATTTATCATGATTCAAACTCATATCATTTCTCTTGATATTATAAAAACAACATCAGTATTCAAACCGTACTTTTAACATTTTGTTACCAGATGATACTTTAATCGATTACATGATTCAGAGAAGATTATCCAGATTCTAAACTGCAAAGAATAATACATATGTCATGCTTGGCGTTGCATTCAAACTTTTAACATTTTTGTAAACGTATAAAACAAAAGGGTATTTGGTGTACAAACAACCAAATAACGAAAGCCACTTCTTTAGAATGTTGAAAGGCCAAGCACGATAAAGATTAGACTTTAAAGCGTCATGAAAACATGTAAGTGCATACGAAAAATCGAATAAGGGGCCAAAGCAATTGAGCCCATGAGCAATTATTTGAGGCAAATTAGTGAAAGGCAAAAGGAAAAAAGAAAGGGCTCAAGTGGAAAGAACAACACAACATGTCTTAAAAGGCTCATTTACACTTCTTTTCGTTTCTATAAATTATGCATAGTATTCATATCGACTTCACAAAGTGTCGGTAATATAACATATCAATCATCTCAAACATAAAACACACAATATACGTCTGTTTTATACGTCACATATTCCCTGCTTTT
The DNA here is from genome assembly GCA_018326465.1 of Flaveria floridana. Taxonomy (NCBI): domain Eukaryota; kingdom Viridiplantae; phylum Streptophyta; class Magnoliopsida; order Asterales; family Asteraceae; genus Flaveria; species Flaveria floridana. The sequence continues at coordinate 3,532 of BJCO01377082.1, read as the reverse complement.
TTAGAGGTAGACCCCACATAGAATTTAATAAAATCTTTCACAAGAATTTAGTTAAAAACATGTTAATCTAGTTATAAGAACAATTAGCGCCTGTAGCTCAGTGGATAGAGCGTCTGTTTCCTAAGCAGAAAGTCGTAGGTTCGACCCCTACTTGGCGCGGAATTTTTATAAAATTTAAAACTTCATTTTTTTATAATAATATTATGATGATTTTTTCATTACATTCTTAACAAAAATACATGTTTACAAAACAAAGGACTTGGTTTTAAGCTGAAGCTCCAACTGGGACACCAGATTTGAGCCTAGATGACCCGTATAGCATCTCTTCGAACCGGATGATCTCATTTTTCGACCCGTAAGCTACTTGAGTCCGATCATCAAGGTTCACAATAACCTTATCTAACACAGACTGTGTCCCATCACTGCTGTAGCCACCAGCATTCTCAATCAATAGTCCCAATGGAGCCACCTCAAAAAGAAGCCTTAGCTTGGCTTTTGTTGTTGGTGATATCACATTTGTGAAGATCCCCTTTTCTTTCACAATTATCTGCAAAAAAACAACATTAGAATGTAAAAACGACTGAAAAAAATGTCTGCTTTTTTAAGGGAAATGAAGAGATCAACCTGGTTAACATCAGGCACCATTCCACCAGTGTACCGCAGAGTGTACTTCTCTTTAACGTAGTAATTGATCAGCTGTATTCGATCAATGAAAAGATATTTTAAAAACATGCTAAAGGATACAGTCTAATTTCAACATTTCTTGATGTGTGCAGTGGAAAAGTTTAAATTTTTAAAGTTTAAAAACCTTGTCATAATCAGGATTGTCAAAAGTGGCTCTCAAATTTCCAGGGGAAAACATCTTTCCTTCTGAAATTTCTGTTGTTTCCTTCACATGCTGCCATTTGCCTGATGAAATTGACGAATGATTGTTACAGTACAATGATCAAAGCTTTTTTAAAAACAAGTATTTGATCCTTTTACCTTCATCGAGAAGAAGAAATTCATGGGTTCCAGGGAAGCCCTTGATGGCAATAACATAAGTGGTTCGCGGTCCATAAATTCCCATGGCTGCAGCCACTTGGTCCCTTCCTGTCACACCGGTTAGCTTATCTCCTGGCCATACACCAAAAATGGTACCAACTGTGAAGTTGGTGTCAACAATGCTAGACCCATCTAGGGGATCAAAAGCCACACTGAATCCGCCTGTCAAGATAAAACCACAAGCGTCTGTGAGCACATATCGCTTGTGTAAAGGTCTTATACATGTAGTACTAAAATGTAAACTTTAACTTCTGTTATACAATAATATTATATGCACTCATTATTATATCTTTTTAATTATTTAAACTCATGTAATACACAGTTTAGTACTAAACTGTAAAATCCTAACCTTCAACTGGACCGCCCATGTCTTGAAGCTCAGGAACTTCTTCAGAGCACGCGTATTTGCAGAAATGCGAGTGACTCAATGCCTAGAAAACAATTTAGAACCAATTATAACTAACTTGTAACAATATAAGTTTATGCAAGTCTGAAAGTTGAGACTAACATCAAACAAAAGCTTGTCAGCGAGCACATCGACCGCAAGCTGTTCATCACCAAACGAGTTGACACAAGCGGTGCCACCACAAGAAGCAGTCCTGACTTTAAATGCAATGGTCCTAACTGCTTCACTCATGCTTACTAACAATCTGATCAAACCCTTGTCTGGTGTTGCCTTTGATAGAAAGTCTTCCTACATACATATTACATCATTAATATGAGTTTCATTATGTTATACAACAGTTGGTCAATTACACCTGTTAGATACACAATTGACTCACCAGACTTTCACCAATCTCACATCTGGTTACCAGTGAGGAATTCTGTGTCTTTGAAACCTTGAGGGACGATCTTGGCATTACGCGCAATGACTCTCCGAAAAACGAGCTTGATTTCAAAGTCTATTAACATAAGCACCGTTTCAAGATCAATCAGACGTTAATAAAGAATGTGTGTTTGGTATTGATCAAATTCAATTGGATTTTTTGCAGTTTAACTAACTTCAACTGTATAGAACCCATTTTACATGCAAAAGTTAATGAACTACAGTAAAAGAAACACAAAAAGCAATGAAATTGAAGCATACCCTGGTGGCAAATGATGGAGAAATGGGCCTAGGAGAAGCAAATGAAGCTGTATGTTGAGAAGCAGCAACAGTTGGCAAGATTGTGCCACGTGCAAAGCATGCCACCCCTGTCTCCATTTTTTATCTTCGTTTTTTAGCTTCAAAGTTGAAGCTGAAGCTGAAGCTGAAGCTGAAGCTGAAGCTGAAGCTGAAGCTGAAGCTGAAGAATAAGCAGTTGCAGGTTTTTGGGTGTTTTTTGCTTAGAAGAATGGGTGGTTCTTCAACAGATAAGCAGGCAACGATGGGGATGACACGTGGCAGTGAGGGAGTGGATAGATATGGTGTTGATGGAGAGTATGGGGGTGAGGTTTATTGGTCATCTTTTCAAGAATTATGTGGCTCTCATCTCCATGTGATTTGGTACTATATACTTGGATTATGTTTCATTTAGTTTCTTCAAGAGAAAATCATGAGTGTTAACTATTTATAATGACTGTGAATATATAGACACTTTAAAATTAAAAATTAACATTTTAAAATTTCTATACGGGTTGTATAACTTTATAAGCGTCGTATAGGGGGTCATATAGCCCTATACGGGGGGCGTATAACCCCTATAACATCCCTTTGAATTTTTCTTCGTAGTCAATGTCGAAATTTGATATGCGCGTCGTATAGCCCTATATGTGTCGTATAGGGAGGTCGTTTAGGGCTATATGGAGCGTATAGCTCTCTGACAGCCCCCTGAATTTTCCTCGTTTTCAGTGTATTCGACCCTATAAGTAGGATATGGACCCATACGCGACGTATAGGGGGAGTCGATTTCTCTGGGTGGGTGTCTCTATATTAGGACTCGTATGGGTATGGACCCATATGCGACGTATAGAGGGGAGTCGATTTATCTGAGTGGGTATCTCTATATTTAGGTTGGTTATGTATTTATAGTTACAATATAAAAATACTTTTTTTTGTCTAAGACCATCAAGAAATATTTTTATTTACTTTTAACCGGCACAAATGAAATTTGATTGAAATCATCTCAATAGTCTTGAAATTGGTTTGTGTTTTAGTCTGGTTTTATCATCGGCGATAAAACATTCAACCTATCTACAAATCGGATGTTAATAATCTGATTAAGACAGTACAAATTTAAATACAGTACAACTTCAGTATAAATTTTTAGACTCTTTTAGTAAATAATTTTAAAAAGACAATATATTTTTAGTTTTCATAGGCAAACTCTAGTTTTTAAAACTAACACGCCTCTACATGTATATCTACTTGAGATTCACTAGTTTAGTTTTACTTTACGTTATACGTTTATTAACATTTTGTGATTTTATATGTTTTATGTATATACTAGATTAGAAACTCGTATATTACATGTGGTGGTGTAGTTAGTGTGTGTGTGTGTGGGTGGGG
>BJCO01377072.1:0-11956 GCA_018326465.1 Flaveria floridana | reverse complement strand
AACATTACAAATAATATCATTAAACAAAATATCCTAATAAGTTGTTCCATCTCATATGCAACTTATTTAGAAAACCCATTTTCTAAATTGGTGTAAATATTTAATTGCATGATCATATCATCAATTAAATATTAATTGGTGTTTGCTAAGCTTGTTATTGGGTATAACCCGACTTGGATCATAACATACTAACCACATCAATATTCTAAGTGTCTTGGGCACATAGAATCCTTCACCAGAGCGTTCCAGTTCGTCCATCCAACTTCAAAGTTTGTTCTTGATTGATTTCAATCGTTCTTAACGTTTTCTTAATCGTTAGATCGATCAGGTTGTCGTTCTCACTGATGGGATCGCCAATCATATAGAATTCCGCGCTATTTGATTTGGTTTCATGTTGAATCAGTTAGTACTCCGTACGTACACGGTCCTAACAAGTGGTATCAGAGCTTTGGCTTGTGATTCTTTGTGGATTCGATTGGTGTTCTTGTTAAAAGTAACCTTTTAATTCAAAAGATCGATGTTTTTGATTCAAAAGGTGTTCTTGAGGTGTTCTTGAAGTATTCTTGATTCAAAAGTTTCAAACTTTTTATCGTACGACAGATTAGGGTTTGTGAAGTATCGTTTTTGGTGTCAAAGTGTCCAAAGTTTTGAATTTTTCATCCACAGCAGCTTCAGTTGTACGATTAGCTCAATCGCACGACTGAATCTTAATCATACCATTCAACCGCACGTCTGGACTTAGTTGCACTGCTCATTCGCATGATTAAGCTAACCCAAATGGTTGAACTCATTCGCATCCCTCAATCGCACGATTGAACTCAAGCGCACGATTGAACTCAGTCGCACGATTGAACTCAGTCGCTCTCTCCAATCGCACGATTGAAATCTTCAATCGCATATTTGATTCTGTCATATACTAAATTTTTCAAGTTTGAAACCATGGATAATCAGAACTCTGTGTTTACTGCTGGGAAGGACTCATGTATCTAGAATATACTACTTCTAGAAAATGAGATTGGGAATCATAACATACCACCGAAACTGTTGACTTTGGATGAATACCTGCAATGGAAACAACGGTTTGAAATCTATCTGAATGGTGTTAATCCTAATCTCTGTACAACCATTGAGAATGGTTATACTATACCAGTTGGTGCTAATGGGGCAAAGTTGACTTTAAATGGTATGAATGAGGGACAAAAGGTTACACGTAATGCTGAGAAGAAATCTTATGCTTTGTTGACTCAGTCAATTCCTAAAGACATAGAACATAAGCAATCTAATAAGTTATGAGAGGCTCTTGAAAAGAGGTATGATGGTAATGCAACCTTGAAAGCGCTGAAGGCTAAAGCTCTCAAAAAGGAATTCAATAACTTTTCACCAATAGGAAATGAGAGCTTAGATGATATCATTGATAGATTTTATCATCTGATAAGCGAGCTGCATACTCATGGTGTTACTACATCAATGGAGGATAAAGTATCAAGTTTTGCTGATGGTCTGCCGGATAAATGGGATCCATTTGTGTCTAATCTAAGATAGAATGACACTTTTTCAACTTTAGACATCAATGATTTCATCTTCAAGTTAAGGGAGGAGGCTACGTTTGAAATACAAGTCAAAAAAGGATCTTACACTAAGAATCCTTTACTCTATAATGTTACTCCTAACCCAGTTTCATCTGGAGCACCTCTTCAGACAACTTTTGTTTCTAACACATCTGGAACTTCTCAACGTAGCTCTTTGGGAAGTGATTCATCAGGTTCATCTGGAACCCAATATACTATTCTTGACTCTAATTCCACCAAGCTAAGGACTAAGAATCTGGGGAATGTTACTGTTGAAGTAGCAAAAGAGCATATGGATCTTCTCGCTACAGTGGTATACTCTTATGATAGTTTAGTTGCAGGTAAGATCGGAAATTCTCATCTAGCCATTGAAGATTATGAGCAGGTAGATGAAATGAGTTGGAAAGAATGGATATCATGTGGGCCTTAGCCAGTGCTGTTAGAAGGGCTAAGAAGTTTGTGAAGAAGACAGGGCAGAATCTGGTTGCTACCAAAGACATAACTTTTGGTTTTGATAAAACCAAATTTACATGCTTCAATTGTGGTGAAAAAGGTCATTTCAAAAGAGAGTGCATGAAACCTAAAAAGACCGGAAATGGTAACCCCTTCTCATCGATCAACCGTCAAGACAAGGAAAATAAAGCTGCATCAACAAGTTAGGATTCTAAGGCATTGGTTGCTCAAGGAGATGAAGGACAGGATTGGTTCTTCAGATTTATGTTAGATGGAGATGTTAATGTGGCAATGGTAGAAGATCTTGATGATAGGTCAACAAGGAGATAACATAGCTGATAATGCCAATTCAGATGTTAAAGAAGCTATGGATGCTGTTGATCATTTGGTTGAAGATGAATTGACTACTGCTAGCACAGAATCTCCCGTCATCGAGTAATCCAAGTCTGTGTTTATGGTGGACTTCCAGTTCTGCATAGGTAGATACTAAAGATGAACTGTTTGATAAACATGCTTGTGTTAATTGTAATAAATTTCGTGAAAGCATAGACTTAAAATTTGCTAGGTTGTTAGATTATAATGATAGTCTAGTAAATGATCTGAAATTATGCACTGATGGTAACAGAGTTTTAAAGCAAAATAAAAGTAGCTTTAAAGAAAAACATGATTTGTTAGGAAAGCAACTTAGGGAAACCGAGGTTATTGCCTTTAATCAAGCAAATGACATTAAGTTCTATCTTTCAACAATTGAGGAAACTAAGAAAGAAAAAGCCATTTTGCAAGTTGAAATTGAATTGTTAAATCAAAAACTGCGTAGTCTAGCTAGTTCATCTCACATTGTTCAGAACTTAGTCAAAGAGAGAAATGGTGGGGAAGGGCTTGGTTATAAGGTTGTTCCACCACCACATGCGATATTTTTAAATACAAAATGTCAATCAATAAATAATAACCCTATCAAGGATCATGTGGTGACTACCCCTCTAGTCAGTGATCCAGATTCTACTGTTTAAACCGTGCAATCGGTTACTGAAAAGAAGGGATCTAGTTCAGGCACTAAAGATGAGGCTGTCACTGAAAATAGGAATGATGAGAATAGCAATGCCACTCTTGGGTTGGTTCAAAAGTAAATGTTTCAAAACCAACTCATTCTAAATCTGTTATCATCAAAATCTCAACAAAATGAAAGTGAAATGTAATCAAAATGTAAAACCAATCAAATTTGTCAAAGAAGGTGAAAAACCTAAAGTTGAGATGCAAGAGACCAATTCTACCCCACACTCTCCCCCACACCAAAGATCTCCCAGACCAGTTGAAGGGAGGTCCTATTATAGTTGTGAAAAACAAGGACATATTTCTTCAAATTGTTCTTACTATCAGACACCAAGAAGAAAAATTGAAAATTTTCATGATAATAAACCAAGGTTTCTAAAACAGGTTTGAATACCCCTCCCAAATGCCAAAGTCAACACATACAAGCTCCTAGCAAAGCTGTGTTAACTGAGGAAACTCCTAGGGAGGAAAGCAAACCGAAAGTTCAAACTATAAACCAGTCGTCTGTTTATCACAAACAGGCCTTACACAAAACTGGTTTGTGGAAAGCTAAATTAATAAGTGTGTCTGAGAGTGAGGACAAGATGAAGAAGAATGTGTCTTCCTCTTTTGAAGGATAGTGGGTGGAGTTTGTAATGTGTGATGCCTCTGGGAAACCCAAGCCAGTTAAGGCTTGGGTCCCACTCCTAAACTAATCATTTCCATTCTTGTGCAGGTTGTCTGCTACAGCTCTATCATTAACACCTAGATTATTGATAGTGGGGCATCCAGGCACATGACCGGGAATCTGTCTCTCCTTTTCAATGTCAAACAAATCAAAGGGGGACACGTATCTTTTGTGGGAAATAAAAGAGGTTATATCACAGCTCAAGGTGAAGTGGGAAATAAGAAGGTAAATTTTGATAAAGTCAACTATGTTCAACAACTGGAGAACAATTTACTCTCAGTTTCTCAAATCTACGACAAGGGATTCAAAGTTGTATTTGATAATAAGAGATGCTACATTCTAAAGAAGGATTATGTTATCCCTGAGGAGAAAGTTCTGATGTCAGCTTTAAGATATAATGACTTGTATGTCTTGGATATGTCAAAAGCTTCCACAACTAAGTTTGTTGCTCAGTGTTTCCTGTCCAAAGCCCCCAAGAGGGATTCTATTTCATGGCACAGGAGAATGGGACACATCAATCCAAGGAAGATGACTCATTTGGTTCAAAATCAACTGGTAGAAGGCGTACGGTCAAGAACTTTTAGCTTCCAGATTTTTGTATAGCATGCAAGAAAGGGAAACAAACCAAGAAATCTCACAAATCTAAGAAAGTTCACTCTATTGAGATTCCACTGGAGCTATTGCATATGGATCTATTTGGCCCTGTCAGTACTAAAAGCATTACCAGAGATTGGTACTGTTTTGTAGTAACTGATGATTATTCCAGATTTTCCTGGTTGATGTTTCTCAAAACAAAGTCAGAGACGTTTGAGTCTTTCAAACAATTGGTTACTACACTGGAGTCTCTGTATAAGCTGAAAGTGAAGAAGATTCGTTCAGACAACGGATCTGAATTCAAGAATAAGTGGATGGAGGCTTTCTGTTGAGAGAAAGATATTGTTCATCAATTCTCTTCTACCTACACCCCACAGACGAACGAAGTTACCGAACACAAAAATCGAAGTTTGATTGAAACTGCAAGAACGATGTTGGAAGATTCAAAACTGCCTGTTCAATTCTAGAATGAAGCAGTTGCTAATGCATGCTACACTCTCAATCATGTATTAGTTGTCAAACGTCATGGTAAAACTTGTTATGTGTTGCTTCAAAGGCGTAAACCGAACTTGGAGTATCTGGAACCATTTAGAGCTCCTTGCATGTTGCTGAAGAAAACTCAGACTGGCAAGTTTAATAAAAAAGCAGATGAAGGAATTTTTCTAGGATTAAATATACCTGACAAAGGAGTTTACAACAACTCTATGGGTCAAGTTAAAGTGTGGTGCAACGTAGATATGCAAAGATACACCACCCTTTTGCTGGAAAAGGCCCATCACTTTTCTTCAATTATGATGGATTTTTCAAGTCCTTCAATCTTCCTCCTACTTATTCTAATAACGAGGCAGCTGCTCGATTGATGTATGACGTTCTAAAAACACTCCTAATCTAGACTCAAGCACTACTGCTCCAATCGATGGCACTTCTGGGGCTTCAGAGGAAGATCTAGAAGTTAGTGATCACTCTTCAGATGATAAGGAGATTGAAAATGAGAATATGAGCAATGAGGATTCTGTCAGTCTAGAGGAAAGTACACCAGTCACAGATGAACCAGTGATTCCTAACCTTGATAATGAAGTAGTCGTTCTCATAACTCCAGTGACAAGGATTAGTTTTAATTATCCCCCAAACAACATCATAGGGGATCTTCTCTCAGGTGTTCAGACAAGAAATCAGTTGTACATAGCTGACTATGCAGTAGTGATGGAACAGGGGTACATACATGATGAGGCATATAAGTGTTTTGTTTCTCAAGTCGAGCCCAAGTATGCCACTGATGCCTTGAAAGATGAGGCATGGGTAAATGCAATGCAAGAAGAACTTCTGCAGTTTAAAAAGCTAGGTGTTTGGACACTAGTGGACAAACCCAAGGGTGCAAAGGTGATTGGCATGCAAGAAAGATGACCAGGGGGCCATCATCAAAAACAAGGCACGGTTAGTAGTTCAAGGGTTCAAACAAGTTGAAGGCGTGGACTACAATGAGGTATTTTCACCAGTGGCTAGGATGGAAGCAATTAGGATCTTCCTAGCCTATGCATCCTACATGAAGATCAAGGTGTATCAATTGGATGTGAAAAGTGCATTTCTACATGGTGAAATCCGTGAGACAGTATATGTCAGTCAACCAGAAGGTTTCGAAGATCCTTATCATCAAGATAGAGTTTATAAATTGGACAAGGATTTGTATGGGCTACATCAAGCCCCTTGAGCCTGGTATGAGAAGCTCTACACACACCTGCTCAATCATAGCTTTTGAAGGGGAGTAATTGACTGCACGTTATTCATCAGAGAAAAGGATGGTGATTTACTATTGGTTCAGATATATGTGGATGACATAATCTTCGGTTCCAAAAACGAAGCATTGTGTAAAGAATTTGAATTGGTGATGAAAGTTGAATTTGAAATGAGTGCATGGGAGAGATAAAGTTCTTTCTGGGATTACAGGTGGATCAGACACCAAATGGAATCTTCCTACATCAGACCAAATACATGGGGGACATTATGAAGCGGTTTGATATAGAAAATATAACGATGGCTGGTACCCCTCTTGCCATGAACCATGATGTGGCACCTGATGAAAATGGGGATTTGGTAGATGCCACCATGTATCGTGAAATGATCGGATCTCTAATGTATCTCACAGCGTCTTGTCCTGATATCATGTACGCCACGTGTCTCTATTCCTGATATCAGTCAAAGCCAAAAGTAAATCATCTGATTGGGGTGAAGAGGATCTTTTGTTATCTGAAGGGTACTCCAACACTCAGGTTGTGGTATCCTCATGATGATGACTTTGAACTTACAGCGTATAGTGACTCAGACTATGGTGGATGCAAGATGAACTACAAGTCGACATCTGCTGGGTGTCAATTTTTTGGAAGGTGGTTAGTCACCTGGCAATGTAAGAAGAAGTCGTTTGTTGCTCTGTCAACATGTGAAGCTGAATATGTTGCTGCTGCAAGTTGCTATTCTCAAATCATCTGGATTCAAAAGCAAATGCGGGACTATGGTTTGCAATTTACTAACACTCCTATCTTTGTTGATAATTCTGCTGCTATAGCTTTAACTAAAAATCTGGTACAACATCCAAAAACCAAACACATCGGCATTAAATATCACTTCATACGTGATTGTTTTGAAAAGCATTTAATTGATGTAATTAAAATTAACATGGATTTTCAACGCGCCCACCTCTATACAAAAGCTTTTGATAAACCAAGATTTTGTTATCTATTAGAGGTTAACGACGTAAAGAAGAAAGAGGATGTGATTCCGGAGGAGTCGAGTTCATAGTCCGTCCGTATGTTTCTTAGTTTAATTTTTTTGTCAAATTTATTTTCTTTTATATTATTTTCTGTCTTAAAAATATCAAAAACTCAAAAGGTTTTCTGTTTTAGAATTTTAGGGGGAGAATGTTTAAGTTTCAGTATTTAGTACTTAAAACAGGGCGTGCAGGTAAGCTGAAAAGCAACAAAATCAAATCAAAGAAATTGATTTAGTACAATGGAAAATGATAGTACACAGGCATCTTATTGTTTGGGACACCAAAAGCAACTTTAGCTTTGCAAAGTTATATGAAAGTCAAAGAAAAGTTATAAGTCTGAGAAGTCAAAGGCTAATAAGTTGAAAAATAATAGTAAAGCTAGTCTGTTACTATGGTTACATGGAGAAAGTAAATCTACGGGTTGCAAGTTCATTATATGATGTGTCGGTAGATTCAACACAATAGATTAGTAGACATCATTGGTGAATCACGCGAATTAAATCATTCAACAGGTTATGAGTTCCCATCTTATCCCTAGTATGCACAATCAATAATTTTCCAATAAGGGGCGAAGAGCAAAGATAAAGCCACAAATGTGTGCGAATGACTAAAACTATGAGCAAAGCACATGACAAATGTGAAACGCAATCAAGTTAATGACAAATGTTGTTGCTGCGTTAAACTAATTATAAAAATGCTCTAACAAGAAGATAGGTTATGTGCCTCTCTACTGTACGATGGCACTGACCTGAGGATAAGCATAACCTATATATTCTAAGAATTCATTGTTGTTTGCGCCTCTCTACTGTGCGATGGCACTGACCTGAGGCTTAGCATCTCTTTGAAAGCTCTTAGAATAGTTTCTTCTTGACAAAAACCCGTAGACCGCTCAAAATCTCCTTAGGAAGGTTGATTAACATATAAGTGTGGGATCCACAAATGGCTGTTGACTTAATACACCTAATTAATCACCAATGTGTGTCAAAAATATGTGTATGGATTTATGTGGACAAATATACTGACAATCATCGTGGCTGCATCTCCCGATAGTCAAAATCATTGTGTGCTACATAACAGCTCTAGCATGATTTCATGTTAGTGCCTTTGACTCTTAGATGAAAGAGATTAAGTGTAATGTATATTTAATGCTCTTTCTTATTGATATAAATATAAAATGTCCCAAATGATTATGTTTTATGCCTGTCTGATTCCATATGAATCTTTCTAGAAATGATTAAAATATTTGAAGCTGTTCTATTCAGGGGGAAAAATCGTTTAAGTGATATTTAAAAGTTTTCAACCCTCCTCAAATGAAAAACACAAAAATATGTCTTGTTTAAGTTTATTTTAAGTTGTTTCCTGTTTTAGTTATGTTTGTATTGAGTCGATGTCGGACTATGTAACCAGACTGAAATCTGTGAATGACACATAATGAACCGAACGTTAACTATGAGAAGCTTGTTTCTGAAAGATAAAAGGATCACGTCTGAGGTGATCAAAAGGTTTTTCGTTAAAAGGACCACGTCTGAGGTGATCAATAGGCTTTTCAGTTAAAAGGATCACGTCTGAGGTGATCAAAAGTTTTTTAGTTAAAAGGATCATGTCTAAGATGACCAGTGGTCATAATGTCATTTATCAAAAAAAAGTATGTGAAATAGTGGGCCAAACGAAGTCAAATCCATAAGTATGGCCCAATCGCATAATTGGACCATAAGTATGAGCCAATCACACGATTGGACCATAAGTATGAGTCAATCGCACGATTGGACCATAAGTATGGGCAAATCACACGACTGGATCACAAGTATGGCTTAATCGCATGACTAGACCATGAGGATGGCCGATTCACATGATTGGCAAACTTTGTATGAACCAATCGTACGACTGGTTGAATGGGTATAGGTCAATCGTACGACTGAACCTCAGTCGCACATATGAACCATGCGTATGGGTCCAGTCGCACGACTGAAACTCAAATCAGTATAAAAAGGGTGTTCAGTCGGTCGTAACCCTACACTTTATTTCAAATTCTCTCCAAACAACCGACTACCTAAGGACCCTTTTTCAAAATTTTCGTGTGATTTCCATAGATTTCCTGTTGCTAATGGATACACATTCATCTACAGGTACAGTGAGGATGAAATCAAGACACATGATAATGTTAAAAGAATCTAAAGTATCCGAATGATTTAAGACTAAAACCGAACTAAATAAATCTAAAATTGGACCTTTAAATGGACTTAAAAGCGAACTTAAAAGATAATAGGTGTAACACCAAGTCTTGGCGCGTCTAATGAATCTAATCTTGATGCGAATATGGCTGGTTTGACAAAGATTCAAAATCTCGGACTCGCACAGTATGTTTACGACTGGACATACTGATGAACTTTAGTCGCACGATTGAGCCAGACGCACGATTCAATCGCACATTGAATCAATCGATAACTCAGTCGTACGAGTGACTCTACTGCATGTCATGGCATACGACTAAGCTCAGTCGGAGGCTCAATCTTACGACTGAGCTCATTCGTATGGTTCAATTGTACGATTGAACTAGTGTGATATGATCTGTTCAAACTCAAAGTTTCTTTTTTTATGAACGGGTCTAACATGTTTGTTGCTTGTGTTGCAGTGAAATATCTGATAAATGGACGATGAGCACTAAGCACAACATCTGTGCTTATCTCAACACGACTTCCCGGAATGCCGCAGAGTTTATTGGGATTATCGAGTTCCTACGACGATCCAGGATATACCGAGCTATATCGATTCCTTGCACTCCTTACCGCTCCCTATAGCAGGCATTCTTGGAGAATGCTGTTGAAGACACATCTGTCGAGCCATTCAGGATCAGGAGCTCCATTTTTGGACAAGGCATAGACATCAGGGAGGATGCTTTGAGGAGAGTGTTGGATGTGGGAGATGACATGGATTGTCCCACCAAGCTACATCCCATGATGGTTAGGGGATGCTTTCTACGGATTAAGTACACCGGTGACATTAATGCCGGCATGCTTAGCAAGAGCAACATGTGCCCGCCTTTTAAATATTTGGCACATATGATTCTGAAGTTCATAGCCTCACGACGCGGTGGTTTCGACGAGAAGAGCAATCAGATTCAGAACGCGTTTGTTGCGTTAGTGCTTAACCACCCATTTAGTTTCTCCAAGATGTTCTTCAGTTACATGAGGGAGAACATCGAGACAAAGGGGAAGGATGGTTTTTGCATGTATCCTCGGTTTCTACAGCTGATCCTCAACGAGAAGCTACCTAACCTGCCTAAGCTTAAGGCTATGAGGTGTCATTGGAGGTGATTAATGACACGACTCTAGGAAGGATGAAGGTATATCGGGGAAAGCAGGTTAAGCCCCCAGTGAGAAGGTTGTTCGGCCATCTAGCTAATGTTGATTATGTAGCACCGACAAGGAAGAAGTGGCGCCATGATGATAGTGACTCAGATGTTGAGCACGTCTTGATTCCTGGTGATGATAAGGATGATGATGATGGTGACCAAGATCAGGGTCAAGGTGGTGGAGGTGAGGGCTCAAATCAATCCAGAGCCACTGACATATCTACAGTCCAACCACCACCTCAGCAGGGTGGTTCATTAGCTACTGGTGGGTCTGAGCAAGCTGCCATCCACCAGGACTTCCTGATCGGTGAGGGTATCAGGAACTTTGATCTAGAGGGAGAAGATGATGATTCTGAGGAGGAGCCTCTAGTGAGACAGGTCGGTAGCAAGTGGGTAGCCACCGAGAAGGGAAAGGAGGTGGTTGGTACCCGCAAGGCTGGGTTAAAGGGTGTCGATACTGAAGAGATTAATCCATCTTATACACCTGACCAGGCCATCAGCCCAGGGGGAGCCCCAATTGCTAAGGGGTCTAGGAGGAAAAGGATGGCCCAACCTAATGGGATGAAGGGGAAATGCCCAAAGATTATCTTGATGAGCTCCCCCACTGCCACTACCACCACCACTACTGCTACCACCACCACTGCCACTGGCACCTCCACAACCACTACCATCGACATACCCACCACCATGGTTACTGCTACTCCTCCACAAACCATCCCTATCCCCATACCCGTATACACCACATCAACAACCACCCCAACCATCTCCCAAGCTGGAACATCCACCCCCATTTCGCCTCTACAGAGCACTACTCTACCCACTATTAGGTTAGAGGAACAGCTTGCCAGCCTTAACAGGCTAGTTCTCAAGCGTTGGCACCTGATGATCTTAGGGCCAACCAAATGAGACAGTTGATAGTCGTGAATGCAGAACAGGGCAAGCAAATCACCAAGCTCACAGAGAAGAATGAAGCCCACGAGTGGGCTTTAGTTAGAGCTCATAATGCCCTTAAAGCTCAGAATGAGCTTGTTCTTGCATCCACAAAGAAGATTGAAGATCTGGAGAAGAAGAATAAGAAGATTATGCTGAGGTTGAAAGGTAAGAGGGATGAGACTATAAAGATTAAAGGAGATGGAGATGACGGTGAAGATGATGATGACGATTCTAGTAATGATGAATCAGAGGATGAAGGTGATGAGGAGGAAGCTGGTGAGAGTGAATAGGAGAAAAAGAAAGATGATAATGAGGAGGACGAACCTGAAGGTGATGCTAACGTGTCAGCCTTAACTCAATCAGCGAGGGAGAGGCATACTAAGAAGAACCAGGATCAAGGAACCTTATCCTCAGCTCCTCAAGCTGATGAGCCTCAAGTTCAAGAGAAAAGTAATGATTAAGAAAGTTTATGTATTTTGAAACTTTTTGTAAATTGAACTTTGTACTACATTAATGTAAATAATGATAATTTATGTTTAATATCTTGATTATTCATTAATGTGTGATTTGTTGAT
>BJCO01377063.1:0-13570 GCA_018326465.1 Flaveria floridana | reverse complement strand
TTTTTATGCTTATACAATATTTCAATCTTTTACAAACATGGGGGAAAAGTATACTCACCCGTTTTCTATGTTGTACAACTTACATACAATTTACATACTTGGAATCAACGTGATACTGTTTTGTGAGTACTTATCTGATGCATACATGAGTTGCTGTGTGGTTCTTTCTTACAACCATTTAATTTCGGTGTTGGAGCCGACGGATACGTATTAGTAGTACTATTGGGCTGACACCCCCACCGTTGACAGATGGTTACTAGTTGGTACCATCATACTGCTAGGAATGGGCCTTGGGTTAATATATTCCGACAAGTTGCTGTGTGCACGTCATTAGGTTTGGTTGTAAAACTCATGGTTATGTGATTTTGCTTGCTTATAACTGTATGCACGGTATTCCACAACAAATACTATACAACATCAATTACATATTTACAATTTAAACCTGTGAGCTCACCAACAATTTTGTTGATCATTTTGAGCATATCTTTTCAGGTGACAATGATAACTGAAGATCTAGGAGTGCTGCCTTAGCGAAGACCCTAGGATGCATTTTTGAAACTGAACATACTTGACGAATAATCATTTTGAAACAATGTTGTAGTCTATTAAACAATTATCATTATTTTGGATACTTGTACCCGGGTTATGGGAATTACAATACAAGGATACAATATTTGGTTATGTGAATCAATTACAAGTTCTGTGCTTATGACTATGCTGACGTGAATATTGACTAAACACGACACAAGTCTCAATTTGTGTCGGGTGTCGTCATGACACGCTTTTATCATCAATTAAATATATTGCATCTCTATTGTTAACAATATGTTATGACGATCCCGTCTCGTCTACATCTCCGTGTTTCCGCTCTCAGCTGGGGTGTGACAAGTATGATCTTCATCATCTCTCTCTTTTGTGTAAACAAAGACCTGAGTTGAAAGCACCTTTGTTTTACAAAAGTAAAGACCTAGTGACCTTTTGAGGATCATATCTCAGCTCTCAAAAGAATCCATTGTTCTCAACTGTATATTATCCAAAAAGAGCTTTAACAACAAAGCATTTATGAGACTACAAAACTGTCTCAAGATAGAGCTTATAACTTAACGTACATTGTTTCTAAGAGTGAAAAAGTGATGCTTTGACTCACTAGCGGAGGACAAACTCTAATGAGAATTGAATGTGGTGCACATGACAGTTACTCATTAACAAATCTCAAAACATGATAAATAGCATGCCTAGTTGATACATTGCTCTTGTATAAATTTAAGTGAATCTATATACTTGCAATCAGATGTTGGATCAAATCATGTCTTATCCAAATAATCAAAATGAGAAGGAGCTTAGTGTGATAGTATGATCCCTTTATATATATGCATGCTTGTATCGTGTAACTCTATTTGTTTGATTTTTATTCTTAACTGATTACATCATTTTTGGACTGTCATATGCCTTTCATGCTAATTTCCAACATAAAGTTATGATGAACGAAACAGCTTATCATTAATCACAAATTTAGGGGGAGTAAGTAATGCATGAAAAACACTAAAATCTGAATTCAAAAGATCTTTGAAGGAATTAGAACTCGAGCACTAACTTGGATGCAGGATATAGGAAGGTTCTCTTGTACTCAATTGCCATGCAAACAAAGTCAACAAGGTCCAACAACAATAAATGGTTCTATCACTTGATTAGGATCATACAATCAAAGTTTTTGTGAAACTTTAGCATCCGCAGAAGCAACATTGAAATTTCAGCACCAGCAGAAGCTACAGTGTGAAACTTAACCACATAAAATTTAACAATCCGTCGAATCGGTAAAGTACGGATGTGTTAAAACCTTACGTTCATAGAGTGGTAATCTATGAATAATCAAGTTATACTTCAAATTCTAATTCAGTACTTCATAGTTAGGCATCCGCAGATGCTATGCATCCGTAGATGTCCTACAGAAGAAATAACTTCTATGGAAAGGGTAAAGGTAGTAGGACCCACTTAATTAAATAAATGAAATTAATGTGTCCAAAAGTATAAATGATGTTTTTGACTTGAAATAATCATTAATCACTTTTGAAGAGCACTTTTCAGACCTAGAAAAGTGCACTCCCTTTCCCCCTTCCACAAACATTCAAAATTACCAGCTCAAAACCTCAAAACAAACACATAATCTTGATCACAGATTATTGTTTTGATTGGTAAATCATATCATAATCAACAACAATGAACTGCTTGATTGCTGATTTGTGTTGAAACTGTTCGTATTCGTATCTGTTACACTAATACTAACATAATCTTCATTGTTTTATGCACTGATGTCGAATAGGTTTGCAAAAGAGCACAATGTGTGCGCATTCTTAAATGTTGATGATCCTGCATCAGAAGGATGTCGAGATATCATCAGATATCTTCAACGATCCAGGCTCTTCTATGCCTTGACGACAAAAGCATGTGATTCATCAAACTCACATCATCAATTTTTGGAATTCGGCACGAGTGGAACAAAATGGAGAAGATGAAGTGATAGTGGCTAACATCCTATCTGAAAGGATTAGGATAGAGGAACAAACAATTAGAAGATGTCTCGAACTGGGAGATCGAGAAGTGGGACATCCGGATGCATTCGAAAACGAATACATAGAAAAGGTCTTCTACTTGATGGGATACGATGGTGATTTTGACAAGGGAGAGATCAAGAAGGGAAGACTATGCAAGCCTTACCGGTTCCTATGTCACACTTACCTAAAGTGTATCTCAAACAGTAAGTCTGGACTAGATAGGTTCTCAATGCATATCTCTTCGGGTATCATAGGGATCTTTGAGGGAAGGACTTACAACTACTCGAAGTACATCTTCAATTATCTATGTAACCAAGTTAGAGTGCAGAAGACTGACAAGACGTATATGTTTCCTAGATTCCTACAACTAGTTATAAATGCTGAACTCCCTGGGATAGCAAGAGCCGGAGATGTGTTTGTGCAAGCTCATTTGAGTAGGTCTGTACTGAATAAGATCAGTGGTAAATACCAAGGCGAAGACATGCTGATGTTTGCCCATGTTGTGGATGCCAATGCCAACATTCCACAAGAACTGGTTTGGGAAGATCAGTAAGAAGAGTCATCATCTAATTCTATCGAAGCCTTATATTCTCCCCATCAAACATACATTTACCAACATCAATCTCTGGCCAGTGTCAACACCCAACCCATCTCACCTATCCAACCTGATCAATCTCCACAACAACTATCATCATCCACACAAAACACTCAGCCCATCTCACTTATTCCACAAGAATCACCACTACAGTCTCAATCAGCTACCCAAAATACCCAGCCAATCTCTCCAATACATAATCAATCACCTATTCATCAACTCACTGAAACACCAAAACAACAGTTTCCTGAGAGTGCACATACTAGGCCTATATACATAACTCAGTCTCAGAACTAGTGTACTCTGATGAGACTGAGTTAATATCTTAAGCTAGTACCATCTAACTCTTAGTCTCCAACTCACAAGACACAGTCCTGTCAAATCACACTGAACTCATAACTCCAATTCTTGATGCTCAGCAATTGACTCAACTTCAACATCAAGAGCCTGTTGATCAAACGGTTAAGACCTGCTCAAGTTTAGCAAGTGCTGCTCCTACTGAGGTGAATGATGATCAAACTGCTGCTGAACCAATTAAAGAAGAAGAACAAGACAATTTTGTTGATGTTGTTTCTTATCATGAGGATGATCTGAGTGATAAGGACATCCCTGTGAGCAAGAGTTATCTGGTGGCTGAGAACAACAAACTGGTGCTCAAGTCCAATAAAGGGAAACAGAGAAAACAAGAGTTAAAAGGGGTGATCAAAGAAAAAAAGAAGAGCTGATGAAATAACAAGCTAGACAAAAAAGACTCAGAGAAGATGCTCAAAGCAATAATGAAGTAATCGATGCATTGCTTCAACATGAAACAGAATTGGTTGAGTCTATGAAATTTGAGAAAAATAAGAAGGAGAAGATGGCTCAGAAGGTTGAGCAAATCACTACCTCCCTCTTAGCAAAATCTAATTTGTTAAAGTTAAAAGATGAAGAAATTGAGGAGATGAAAATGAAGATATGTGCTCTGGAGTCATGTGCTGCTCCATCATTAAAGCCAGCAAAAGAAGCTTCTAAGGCATCTAAGCCTGTGATTTTGTACTCAAGGAAGAGAAAGTACTTAGGTACTGCTCAGAAGAAGGTGATCAATGTGGAAGATTCTCCTAAAAGCTAAAGCTCACATCTCCTGAACACGCTCCTTCAGTAGATTTATCTACTTTGAAGTCCATATCTTATAAGGAGAATTATAGTAATGATGAATGGAATGAGCTGACCAAGATGGACTCTCCAACAGATCAAAAAGGCTCAAAGGCTTATGATCTTCTGACAACAAAAGATATCTTGGAAGAGAGGCCTGAGTCAAACATGTTGATGACTCTTATCAACCATGGGTTTCCCTATAACATGGTTGAAAGAATGAATGTCATTGAATTGAAAGATGTGCTTAAGGAATTCGAGCTTGCAAGATTCATGATCCCCAACTGTGATTATGAAGCATTCTCTACTTTTCAATCAATTCAGAAGACAAAGAAAGATTTAGGTCACTGTGACACAGCTAAACTAAGAAAATACAACATGACCTGCTGGCTACAAAGTCATAACTACAAGTTGCATTAGCTGAAAGGAAGAACAGTTGGTGAACTAAGGAGGATGATGGAGCATGTCATGGCAGTTGAGCTTGAAACTAGTGTAAGATTCAGAACTGAAGCTCCAAATCCATCCTATGAGCAACAAAGCAAACTCCCTACTGATCGTATAACTGTTGAATCTAAAGACCAGCACAAAGGGAAAGATAAGCTGATAAGATAGACTAGGACAGTTATCCCTGGAAAAGTATGGTCTCTAGGCACAACAGTTAGAGAGATTACAGAGCAAAAATCTACATTGATAGAACTGTATGACCACATCACAACTCCCAGTTCTGTGGAAGAAAATCAGATTATGGCCTGGAAATATGATCCAGACTAGGATTGTGCAATCATCAAAAGAACATCTAGAAGAATCCAATACTTTCATGATGTAGAACCGTTACTGAGTCTTCCTGAGAGAGATATTAAAGAATTACAAAGCTTAATCATTTCTAACTATCCAATCCATCCAAGTAGAAGAAACTTTTCTATGTCTGTGGGTGGAATGAAGACAAAATTCATAGATGATGTGCTCAAGAAGGATAAGAGAGATGATGCTAAGCACAGAAAAAGAAATCAAGGAAAGAAAAGAACAACATCTGAACCCTCAACTCTTATAGATGATGAAATGTTAAAGAGGGTTGGATACAGCAACAGAAATTTAGAATCCATAAAAAGCTTTAAGGGAAATCAATATACATCTCCCATAACAGAATAGGGTTATGTTGAGAGAACAAAAGAGCTAGTGCTGCTGAGAAATGCTAAAGGGAAGAAAGCTGATAAGATAAGAAATTTTGACCCAGTGGAGATCAAAATGCTTCACCCAAGCTATACATCATATCTTCACGACAAATTCTTCCCAAAGCTAACTGATGAAAAAGCACAGAATGACCTATGTCTATATGTACATATGATTCAAGTGATTGACAAATTACACGCAAAGGCATACAAAAGAAGAAGACATGAAGATGGATTGCTAAAGGATATATAGTTCAAGAAGTCTCAGAACTGAGAATATCAGAGGAAGATGAGCTCAAAATTGTGCATAATGAAAGTGTAGTGGAAACACTTACTATTAAAGAAGACATTTTGGGCCTAAGTTTTGAAACTCTGAAGAAGCTCAGCAAGATGAAGATCAACTACAAATATGATGATCAGAAGACTGTTGTGTCTTATTTGTATAATAAGATCATTGCTAGAGTGAAATAACTTTCAATTTTGAAGAACTGATTACAAGGATCTAAGCCTAAGGGGGAGTATTGTTAGATATAGGAAGAATAGGTCTAGATCAATGTGTATAGGCTTAGAACTTTAATCAATTCTTCTAATAAATTATTGTAACTGACTATTATTATGCATGCATTAAGTATATAGGTTAAACCATATATATATGTTACTTAAATGTGTATAATTGCAGGTACAAACATTATCTTGGTCGATTACTAAAATTTACTAAGTGTAAGAAACATCTACGGATGATCATTTTGCTATTCCATAGATATGTATCTTACAAGTAAAACACATCCGAAGATCTTCTGTGGAAGACCAAAGTACCTTTGGAAGAACAAGACTCCTGCGGAAGACCATATTCCTGAAGAGTCCAAACTCTTGTATTTAAATAATACAAGTGTTACAAGTCAACAAGTCAACACGTCAACAAGACAGCTGTGCGAATCCCAAGAGATCCGATGTTTCATTAACTGACTCAAAGTGTCTATAAATATGAGTCCTAGGTTTCACATCAAGGTGAACACAATCAGCAATATTACGGCAGTCGCATATCACATCACCATTCAACCCTAGCCGCCGCCACATCATCAATATCAATACGTTAGAAGAATATTTGTTCATAGCAGTCATAATTATTCTTTTGTAATCATTAGTGAATATTACTGAAATACATTTGAATTAATTATTGTGTACGTATTTAATTTGTTTTCATAATTGTGTTCATTGTAACTACATTCATTATTTGATATTTAGTATCAATTAAAAACAATTAAACAGCAGTTAATGATTTTTCCACATTCATTAATTTGTCGTCATTTTAATACTGATAATTCCTGAATTGCGATCCTTGGATTCACATAGAGCAAAGAAGTTCTTTAAAAGAACCGGAAGGTAGTTCCCTCAAAACCCAACCAACAGCAAATTCGGGTTTGACAAAAGCAAGGCCAAGTGCTACAACTGTAATCAACTTGGTCACTTTGCTAGGGAATGCAGAGCTCCAAAATCTAACCCAGGAGACACTCAAGCCTCCACATCTTCTACCACACATAAAGTTGCATCAACTGAACAAGAAACTACTGCTGTTGCTCAAGAAGTTGACTGGAGCTTCATGGTGCATGAAGTGAATCCTGCTCAAGCACTCATGGCTGGAACTGATGATAGCAAGGTATATGAACATCTTTGCACTCCAACTTGTATTGCTAAAGTGAAACTGTATCAGGACTATAAAATAGAAATCAAATCTGATATTGAGTCCTTAAACATCTTAAAATCTGACTTTAAAAGGGCTGAATCTGACTATAAAATGAAAATTGAAGAGTTAGAAAGAACTGTATCCTCTTTAGAGCATGATTAAACCAATTACAGGACTCAAATCATAGATTTAATTTGCAAGTTAACTAAGGCTCAAGCCCAGCTAGTCATAGCTGAGGCTAAAGCAAAGAAGTATGCTATTGAAGGGCATAACTTCCAAACCATCCTTGCATCATCCTCCCACTCAAAGTTATGTTACCAAAACAAAAGAGGGTTGGGAACCAATGAAATTGCTCCACCATATTCTTATGAGTCTATAAGACAACCAAGATGTGATACTGAAGAGCAAGAGGTTGCATCTGCTGACCCCTTATCTTATAAGTGATGCAAATATGGAGACCAATATAGGAAAGGATCATGTAGAAAACTCAATCCTCACCTGTAATGAACAACCCTTGACCACCAAAGCCAGAAGAAACAAAGCCAAGGCAGCCAGGAAAACTACCAAGAAAGTAGCTGAATCCAAGCTGAAGATAGACCCAAAGCAAAAGGGTATGTTTATCTCAGCAGGATTCCAAGTGGTGGGAAAATCTGATCCAGGAAAGGAATGAAGTACCAGTACTCCTGTCTAGCTGAAGGATCAGGAACTGAAGGGGAAGACTGTTGAGAAGTACAAGAAACAACAGTCTGCACACTCCTTGAAAAGCAACATTGCATGCATAATGTTTGGTCTACACAACGACATGGCTAAAGATTATTACTATAATCCTGCAAGCACACATTACGCAAATAATGTTAAGAAGGAAGAAGTCAAGGAAGGTTTCACATTTGGACATTATAACATGGTTCAAATGATAAGAAAAGGAAAACTTACTTCCGAAGCTAAATTACTTTCCGAAGAAAATCATTCTTCCGAAGGAAAAATAGCCTCGGAAGTAAAGACAAAGAAAATTCCAAAGAACAAGAGAATTCCTTTGAAACCTTCCGAAGTAAAAACTGCTTTGGAAGAACAGGTTTTGAAAGCTTCTCCTGAAAAGAAAGAAGCTTTGGAAGAAAGCTCTGCTGTTCAAGCTTCATCAAGCTCATCTTTGCTGATCAACCAAATGATGGAATGGAAGATCAAAGAAGATGTTGCACCCTAACCTCTTCTTCCAAAACTACAACTAAACCCAAGGTGTGCCTAAAAAGGAATTTATTTGCAAGGATAATTGTGTTGCTTACCTGAAAGGGAAACAACACAAAGTTCCTTATAAATCCAAAGAAGTGAACTCTATCATCACTCCATTACACTTGTTACACATGGATCTCTTTGGTCCT
Source organism: Flaveria floridana (assembly GCA_018326465.1). NCBI lineage: Eukaryota > Viridiplantae > Streptophyta > Magnoliopsida > Asterales > Asteraceae > Flaveria > Flaveria floridana. The sequence goes on along the minus strand of BJCO01377063.1, from coordinate 5,063 downwards.
ACAAGTATAATGAGCATTGGAAGGAAATCATATTGCCTTGTGATTGTTGATTACTTTACTAGACATACATTGGTTTACGTTTTAAGAACTAAGGATGAAACTACTGAAATTTTAAAATCTTTTATTTTTAAAATTGAGAACCAGATAGATCATAAGGTAAAAATCTTAAGAAGTGACCAAGGGACTGAGTTCAGGAATCAAGTTCTTGACTCATTCTGTGACTCTAAGGTGATCACCAGACAATATACTACTCCTAGAACTCCTCAACAAAAAGGTGTTGCTGAGAGGATAAATAGGACACTTATTCAGGTTGTTAGGACTATGTTGGCTGATTTGAAGCTGCCTCTAACATTCTGGGTAGAGGCAGTCAGCACTGCATGCTATGTGTAGAACAAAGTTCTTATAGTTAAGCCCCATGGAAAACCCCCTTATGAGCTATGGAACAAGAGATCACCATTCATTGGTTTTCTTAGGTCCTTTGGTAGCAGATGTACCATACTTAACATAAAGGATAATTTAGCAAAATTTGCTGAAAAGTTGGATGATGCTATCTTTGTTGGATACTCTTCAAGCTCTAAAGCTTATAGAGTATACAACATTAAGAATCAACAATTTAAGGAGTCATCCAATATTGTTGTTAATGAGCACACTCCCTGTGTTAAGGGGAATGGCCCTGAATATATATTCAACATAAAATTGTTTCCCAACTATTCTAAACCTTCTTGTGATATTGTTTTAGCTGGAACAGGTTGACAAACAGATTCTTATGAAGATCAATGTTTGAGTTGCCAAGGCCTCTTCCAAGATCTCCAAGAAGACGTGAAGATCAAGCTCACATAGCTGGTAATCCAGATAGTCTCACCATCTCTATAATCAATGGAGCATCAACAACTTGTCAGCCAAATGATCCCCAATCTTCACCAACAGACAACTTCAGAAATCAACACCACGCTAATGAAGAAAGTGACATGGAGGAACAGGAAACTGTTGATCCTGCTTCACAGCAACTCATAACTGATGTTGTAACATATTCATTAAATCAGTCCTTATTAAATGAATGTGAGACATCAGCGGGTGGTGATGTTCACAATCCTGAGCAAAACATCTCTAACTTGGATCTATCTATGCAACTAGATATGATTTCTAGGCTCAGGATCCACAACACCCATCCAGTTTAGAACATCATTGGGGATGTCTCAGAGGGAGTAAAGACGAGGAGTCAAACCCATCAAGGAAATATCTGATTGTATTCATGCTTCCTCTCTCAAATTAAGCCCAAGAAAGTGGAAGAAGTCTTAAAGGACAATAATTGGATTGAAGCAATGCAATAGGAGTTGCTTCAATTCAAAAGGCAAAAGGTGTGGAACTTATGTCCATTACCAAAAGGCCAAGTCCCTATTGGTACCAAATGGGTGTTCAGGAACAAGAAGGATGACAGAGGTTTGATCATCAAGAACAAGGCCAGACTTGTTGTTCAAGGGTACACATAAGAGGAAGGAATTGACTACACAGATGTCTTTGCACCTGTTGCAAGACTTGAGACTGTTAGGATCTCCCTTGCTTTTGCAGCATCCAAGAACTTCACTGTCTACCAACTTGATGTGAAATGTGCATTCCTGTATGGGGATATAGATAGGGAAGTCTATGTGTGCTAGCCACCTAGATTTGAAGATCCACAGCGTCCTAACTATGTGTGCAAATTGGACAAGACACTCTATGGACTACACCAAGCACCTAGGCTGTGGTATGAGACTTTGTCTTAATTTCTACTGAAGAATGGCTATACCAGATGCGCCATAGACAATACATTGTTCATAAAGATATTTGGAAAGGACATGTTGCTTGTACAAGTCTATGTGGATGACATCATATTAGGTTCTTCAAATGACCAATGTGTAAAGACTTTGAGAGCACAATGAGGGAGAAGTTCAACATGAGTTCTATGGGCAAGATGGACTTCTTCCATGGACTTCAAGTGAAACAGATGAAAGAGGTGTTTTTCATCAGTCAAGCTAAGTATGTTAAGGACATCTTAGAAAGATTTGAAATGAATAATTGTAAGCCAGCCAAGACACCATAGCCAGGAACCATAATCTTTGTCCTGACTCTGAGGGGGAGGATACTGATCAGTATCAGTACAGGGCAATTATTGCTTCTCAGATATATCTAACTATAAGCAGACCTAATATCATGTTTGCAACTTCCATATGTGCTAGATATCAGGCTGCTCCTAAGGTGTCTCACCTGGTTGTTGTCAAAAGGATTCTTAGATACCTCAAGGGAGCTCCTAAACTAGGACTCTGGTATCCTAAGAACAAGGACTTCAACCTGTATGGAGTGACTATAGTGGCTGCAACATCAACAAGAAATCAACATCAGGATGATGTCTATTTCTTAGTGGAAGGATCATTTTATGGCAATGCAAGAAACAATCATGTGTCTCTACATCAACTGCTGAAGTTGAATACATTGCTGCTGCCAGCTACTATGCTCAACTGCTATGGATTCAGAATCAGATGATAGACTACGGGTTCAACTTCATGAAAACTCCTATCCACATAGACAACAAGAGTGCTATTTCCATCACAGAGAATCCAGTGAAGCACTCAAAGACCAAGCATATTGATATCAGGTATCACTTCATCTGAGATATTCATGAGAAGCATCTCATAAAATTAGTTAAGGTTGATTCAAATGAATAATATGCTGACTTGTTCACAAAGGCATTTGATGAACAAAGATTTAAATATTTAATTGCAGCTATTGAGATGATCAACTTTGACTAGATCTCTTTTGAAAACCTTTTTAAATATGCCATCCCCTTTTTATCTAATAATTACAATCTAAGCCCTGTTATAGAAATTTGTTCAAAACTTTCTAAGTAAGAATTCTTCCGAAGAGAAATTTACCTACGGAAAAAGATATTCTCAATCTTTCAAACGTAAATTACTCTAAGTGTTTCTTCTTCCGTAGAATATTTTAAGCCTCGGAGGACTTTTTGATAAAGTATCAAAAACAGCTTCCGAAGCTTATTAACTTCTTGCTCTTGAACAACAATCTTACTCTTGGAAGCAAATTTTTCTTAAGACTATATTTGCCTTCGGAAGTAAAAATTTGCTTTGGAAGAATCACTTAAAGGGGAACACAAGTGTTACCCTTCGGAAGACATTTAACCTTTGGAAGAAAATTAGCTGTAACGGATATCTTTTGTGCCCCACTCTATAAAAAGGTAAAAGATTTTGTAAGTAAATGAGAATGTGGTTGAATTATTTAAATGGATTTATCTTGCCGCCTAATCTTATCGAAACCTAAGCCATCTTGTCAACATCATTACCCTTTATCCGATAAGATTTTACCTCCATTTATACATAACCTCCGACCATCTCTCTCATTTCTTACCGTTACAGAACTTTCTACCATCGATTTACAGAGCTAACTCCCAAATTTCCCCCACTATCATTCATCTTCTTCATAATTCCTCTAATCAACCAGATACTCCGAAACCATGGCCCTCAATCCTCAACACAACCAGGTCGTGATCCTTGATTCCACAAAGGATGCCGACTATGCCTCTAACACCCGGATATTTTTATAAACGAGAAAGAAACAATAAACGCGAATAAAAAGGAGAAAAAATTTAATTTAACCCAAGTAGAGGGGTTGAAAGTGTCAAAAGGACAAAAAGAATACAAAGTCGGTGCATAAAGGGATATGGCCGCCCATACTCCCTGCACACTTCATCTCATTTGGTTTTAGAGAGAGAAAGAGCAGAGGATTCGAGTTCTAGCAAAAAGAAGAAGAAGAATTCAAAATTTGAGTTAAGAACTTGTGTTTTTAAGATGTTCTTGGCTAGAATTAGCCTCGGTTACATGCTTACATGTGTTTGTATGTTTGGTGTGTGTATTTTTTTTGGGTTTTAGGTTGTTGAACTCATTGCATTCGGGTTTTGAGGAAGTCATACAGGAAAACTGCATAAGGTGAGTTCTAGAAACCCTTATTTACATGTTTTAACTGATTTTGGGGCTGGAAATACATGTAAGTATGTTTTTATAAAAATGGGTTTCTACCCGTATGTGTATGAATGAATGTGTATGTTTTGGGTGTAAGTTTGGGATTTATTATGGTTATGTTCATGCTATAATGTTTATAATGTTAGTATTAAGCTTAGATTATGATATATGATGTTTGGGGAATGATTTATGTCGAATAGATGAAAGTTAGTTGCCCATGCACCTAAATAGTGGCCCATGCGCCCAATGGTCAAATTGCCTAAGTATGCCCAACCGCCCAGAAACCCAAACGCCTGAATAGTGCCCAACCGCCTAAGTGCCCATGCGCCTAAGCCAGGCCCATGTGCTTGAATAGTGTCCGGAAGCCCCAAAAGGCCATGCGCTTAAGTGTTAATGGCTAAGTGTAAGTCCAGACGCCCGCATAGTAGCAAAACGCCTAAACAAGGCAGAAACGCCCAAACAGTACCCAAACGCCCAAACACTTAGAATTATTTCTGAAATTTTAGGAAGATCCAGGATTTTAGGGTTTGACTTGATTTGACTTATGGGCTATGATTACCCATTTTAAGCATGATTATGGGATGGTTTAGGGTTTTATATGAATGATTGATGTATGGTATGTATGATGTGTTATTTTTTAATAGTATTCAAACATATTTATACTTTAGATTATAAAATACGTTAAATATTATGTTATTACTTTACGTAGTATAAGAAATGAATGAAAGAACATGAAGAATAACGTAACAAAGTGAAATATAACAAAGATGAAAAGTAAAACGTAATGAACGAAAGAATGGCTTGCAAGCAAATAAAAAGGAGGTGCACAACCATGTTGTTGTTCGCTCAACTGTGATGCGGGTTAGCTACCCCAAAGGATCCACACAGGGTCAATCATTGAGATTGACAATGCCCTTTGCTATGCCCTAGGTGACTAAGTCAGCTTCGTGCACAATGTTCGTGGTTTAATTACCACAGGCCCAGCATCAGCTTCGTGCACAATGTTCGGGGTATTACCAATTGGTTGAATGAATGGGAGAGATGACTTGCCCT